>JAYMTA010004996.1:0-11968 GCA_036897625.1 Pelargonium cotyledonis
TCCCCCACCTTGTCCAACGTATGCCGAATTGTGCCAGACTTTCTTCACAAATGAATTAGACCGATAAAACCAAGACGAGTCTACAACTTGATTCTACCACGAAAGCCGACCACCATTGCCTTCACTCTTTGCGGAACTCCCACACCTTACCCTTTTTTCCTCGCCCCATCAATTGGTCGGCCATCAACCTCCTTCCCGATGCCTCGCTTCCGCTTGAAGACCACCACAGCCCTCTACTCCGTCTCTTTAGCATCTTGAAGAGCAGGTGAAACATGAGTCTCCACCACCTCTTCCACTGGATCCTACAACTGATCCACCCCAGACCGGATCCACTGAGCCCCGAAACGTGTCCTCCTTCCCTTGGGTGCCACCAAAAAAAACCTCATATGCTCTTTCCATATCCAGACCAATGACAGCCTTAGCCCAAGCACGCTTTTTCTCAATGTGCCCAGACGCCCACAATAGTAGCAGAACGTGAAAAGTCGTTCATACTGGAAATAGATCACATGGCCACCCGAGTGGGCAACCTTTATCCTAGCCTTCCTCCGGAGCGGGTTCCTCGTATCCAACTGAACTCTGATCTGTACAAATGACCCCCAGCCTCCTCTAAAATTGTGTGGATCTGGCTTCATAAAGTGTCATACAGCACATCACAAATCCTAACAAACCCACTCAGTTATATATCCCATCAGAATACCCCTCGCCTAAACCCATATTTCCAAAAATAAGTCCATTTTGTACAGATTATCGCCCACTTTCAGTCGCTCTAGTAGCAAAGTCTTGCCATTATACGTCCAAAGACCTTGATCTATGGCGATTGAACTCATTGATCCCAACTCATGCGGTGTTGTAGGCTATACTAATTGTTCAACGGTTTGAAGTTGATACATATGCATTCATGGATACCCAATTGGCCTTCCTTGGCAAAGTCATGTCATTGTGGACATGGATATCGACCTTCTTTGGTGAAGTCGATTCATGAATTTGGGAACGTAGATATTGACCTTGGTAAATTCGTTCCAATATCTTTGTAAACATGGCGATTATCCTTTGGTGAAGTTGAACGCCTTAGTAAAGTTAATTCATATCTTTAGCGACTTGACTATCGGTCTTTCTGGTGAAGTTGATCCATACTTTTGTTAATACAACGATCAATATTTCTTGGCGAAGTTCATTAATGCCTTCATGTGATGATTTTCATTGTTGGACTAAAACTCATTATAATTTTCATTCTCCCTCATTTGCATGTGAGCAGCTTATTTCTTCCAACTATAGATGGAAAAGGAAATTACACATGTTTACCCTGAAATTAACACATTTTACATCTAAGTATCCTAAACTATTTTCGTCACAAACTTCAAAGTACAGCCGGAATTTGCATTTAATTCTCAAAGTTTATGATTTTTATATTTCAAATTTTTTCTTTAATGTGCTCATTTGTTAATTAAAATTGTTACTCCCTCCGTCCTAAAATGAGTATTTTATTTTATTTTTTGTGAAAATTAAGAATTACAAGATAATTTAGTGTGTTTCCAATATAGCCCCCACTTTCCCACTTACACCCCATATGCAAATATGCCTATGTGATAAGGATAATATAAAAAAAACAATAATATAATAACTTAAAAATGGAAACAAGACACTCATTTTGAGACAAAATTTTTTGACAAATAAGACACTTATTTTGAAACGGATGGTGTATTAATTATCAATTTGGTTTCCAATCACCAACAATTACATACAACCAAGCATCATGAGTCAAATTCACAATTACAACCAACCATTCATATTCTTAACAAAAACCCTAATTTCACAAGCCTAATTTCAGCCATACTACATCATATTCATGATCATAATTTCAACAAAACAACTCTAACTCACCAGCCTAATTTCAACCAAACAAGAACCAATACCCGGCAATTGCAAATGATCTTTTATGTTGTAACTTACACATCTTTTATTTCGTAATTTACATGTCAAACAACCTTTTATGTTGTAACTTACTCTAAAAATAACACCGGAGATTCTTCTCACACTCAACCTTTTATGTTGTAACTTTACACAGCTTGAGAAGTGAATATACACAACACTTAACATCAGTCTTAGAGAAGTAGTATACTAAACCGCCACTATTCCATATACTATAAGAAAGCCCCAGTTCCTAACCAATAATGCCTCAGTTATCACACTCAAGTCTTGAGTTGAGCTGGGATGGGAGTTTTAAAGCTATAAAATAAAACGATTCAATTTCAGGAACATACTGATAAGCATAGCAACATGAATGGCTTGTAGGACAAATAGGCGAATGAGATCCAACAACAAAAGACTAGTTATCATACATCTCCAACTCTTTCTACTACACCAGAGCAGCTAGGCTCCTCCTACAACCCCCCTATTTTTTTACATTTATCTTGAGTGAGCAAGCCAACGACCAAATCAAATTCAGCAACTACAACATATATTATTTTCTTTTGGCATGCCTCAAGATACAGTACGGCCGTAACATAGGCAAGCCAGGTACAGATTCTTTGCCCATTTTTCCTGCACGCAAAGAGATCCAGAACCCAAGTCAGAACAACCTCTATTGCGTACACCAGCAACGGCCACTTCCCGCCAAAAACAAACCTCACTCCGCAAGACTAATACATACGTATATCAGCCATATCTTGAAATATATTATCTTTATTAAGTGCTTACCTTCACATGTGTGCTTGGGAACTGAGATGTACGCAGAGTTTCCTGAGTTTCATCACCAGGTTTGCGCTTGGGCACACTTAATATAAGAGCAGCTTGGTCCCACGTTGCAGCGGTTGACGTTATACGGTACCCACCATCCCACCGTCTGTGGATGCCCTCACTTGGGGAAAGAAAATCAAGCTCCACAACCTATACAAAGCCAATGGCAAATATGAGAGACATGAAAGATGCAGACAACTTATTCCAACTAATGTCTTCAAGGTATTTGAAGCCTTAGCTGGTACTCCACTCAACAAAAAACTGGCATATATCAAAATTCTGGAGCACATGTTCAATATAGTCAACCTATTAAAGTTGGCTGGTGTAAAAGATGAACTTGATTGGTAGATTATTATTTTTTTTTTTTAAAAATAAAATACTATCTAGTTGAGCTACACAATAGGAGGTAGCTCTCCCCTTTAAACCTCACCCCACCCCACCCGACGCAATGGGATTTGAATTGATTGGTAGATTATTACAAAACTCATAACCCCAGGATGACACGACCTTTCCAAAGACATAGAAATTTGATCTCCGTACATCAAATTCATGTAATTCAAACATTATATCTAGTGCATTTATAATGCCTCGTCTTTCATAAAACAAAGTAATGAAACCAAGCATATAAAATTTAAGTAATCATTAGTTCGGAGATATATTTGCACACCTTCAATAGTGCAACAACCAAACTAGAGTAGACAAAAGTCTATAAAAGGATAAAAACAAGATTGCAAGAAAAGTTTCTAGAAAATACAAATTTAAGATGTGCAAAACTGATATTTATTCTGTACACATGGTTGCAGGGAAAGAAGAACATAGCAAATGATCTGTTCATCTTACAGTGGATTATTAGTCTATTACAATTAACAGCACTTATAGCCCAGATCATTTTTGTAGGAGAAAAGAACAAATAAATTATCTTTGATCTTACACTATATTTTTTAACAACTTTTTTTCATTTCTTCAACATTTAGGTGAGATAGAAAGTCAGTAGTATGGAAGGCTAAAAGATTACATCAAACTTCTAGAAAGGAAAAAAGGTAAATTAGAATCCTGATTTTATTTTCATTTTTCCAACTCCCCCAAACCTCTACCTAACACGCATAAGATGAGAAATGACTTTTCCGAATTCAGAGTGAACCAAAGGAGCTGACGAAAAAAAAAAAGGGGACAGAGCTCGAACCTGATCACTAAAGCCAGCATTGCGAGACATGACAACACCCCAACGGCTTCCAGCAGTAGCCATAGAGGTCACATGGAATCCTTCTCTCCACTTCTTGTTTATCCACTTAAAGGGGAAAGAATCACTGACTTTGTAAGACTGCTGAGTGTATTGGGTGCCTGCAACAATTAGTCATAAATTATTAATGCTCACTGAAAACGACTAGTAAAGGATAACAAATAAAAATAAAAATGCATGCTATTTCCACATTAATTATGAGAAATAATTAATGGAATAAAATAACAAATAATTACAAATCCTAGCAATGTGAAGATTGCTTCTACAAAGACGGACTTAATTTAACCCTCAACTGGACTGGTAAGTTCGCATGGAAAACACCAATAAAAATTCGGAATAGAAATAGGACGGAGAGCTTGTGTTATTCCTAAATTGCTAATAACCATCGATGGCAGTTCATAATTCTCACCAAGAATATGAGCCAGAACTCCTAGACCATGATTACAAACAAAACCAAACTCACCACATCAGGATATAACTCTTGATCATACTCTAAGCACTATGATGCCAATTAGCCAACTAAAAGACTTGACATTCTACAAAATATTAAGAGGATAACATATAGTCAACAGATGAAGACTATGGTTATGAGTACTAAGATTCAAACAATTACACTCATTCAGTTCCACAATACTAGGGATCCACTCCAAACATTACAAAACCAGCTCTCTTCCAGGTAAAGAAATACTCCCCTGGAATTACCCTTCCCAAATGCACACATTGATAACTTTTAGTTTCTGATCTTTGAATCCTACATTCAAGACTGGTAGTCTTTTAAATCACCTAAAAAAGCACAAACAATTTCGAAGCAAATAATATTACACATCCAAATGAAAGACACTCCATCAAGTCTGTTCACCTTCATATGCATATTTTTGGATACACTAGCAAATTTAACCACATGTTTATATTACTATCAAAAGTAATAAGTAATAAGAAATAAGCAAACCAACCTTTGGACATCACCACAAGGGAGCTTCCGTTATTAGTACCAGCAATTGAACTGATGTAGAAGTTTTTCTCCCATTGTTCCATGATCCATTCCTGCTCATTTTAAACAGACAAATATAGTTATCATGCTTGTACGATTTATGATATGTAATTGTATAGTAGGGTGATATATACATGTATCAGAGAGAGCTTACCTTGTGTAAAAAGAAGGGTGACAACTCATAAACTTGGTTTGTAAAACCCGTTCCGGCATCCATAATGAGAGCCCAAAGATTAGAACACGATGAAACGCAACTTATAAGCAGACCATCTGCAATCCCTCTCTCCACGTGTTGAGCCAATCTAGCATCAGCTACATTATAATGGTACCTAAAAGAATAAAACAGTTAACCTTGTAACATCATAGAGAGCTCAAAAACCATAAGCAATCCCTAGTTCAGAAACCAATAAAAAGGTGCTACAGCCAACATCAACACTTCACAACCACACACCAAATGGCTCTTACTTGGGAGCCAAGACTCAAAGGTGCAACACCCTAAAGTCTTACTAAATAACGTGTTTCTTTCCAGGGACGGATCCAATATGTTTAGCCAGTGGGGGCAAAGTAATTACATAATATTTTAATATATAAAATAAAATTAATTCAAATATATATGCAGTTAGAAGAATGATACCACAAAAAAAAAAAAAAATCATAGCTTAATTGTGATAGAGGACATTGATTCAAATCTCAATCAAAGTAATTTTTAATGAGAGTAATGATGAGGATTTAGAAATGATTAGCGGGGAGAAATGTGAAAAATGCAGGGGCAAATTTGATATTAAAAAAATAGTGGTATTTTTTCCAAAAAATAGTGGGGTTGATGCCCCCATAGAGCTTCGTCTGACAGGTGCTGCACCATGATATTTTGTAAGACTCCAATACAAGCAAACTGCTTCAGATGGATTAATTTTAAACATTGCAAAACCATTAAGCCCACCTAATAGCTCTCAGTCTATTCACAAAATCCATAACTATTTCCTTTTAGGCTTCTGTCCTCAAATCCAGTTGGTAAACACAACCAAACAATAGTAAAGCAACTTGATGTAGTTCAAATACTTTGGGGTGAAAAAAGCATAACCCAACAAAGTAGAAGATGTGCATACCTCTGCTTCATTGGTAGCCTAGCATTATAAACTGAAATCCATTGAGTAGCGGGAACACCTAAACGAACTTTCTTTTTGGGTTGACCATCATCTTCTTCCTCAGCATTCAACCTTCCCCTTTTTTGGCCAACTTGATAAATAATCTATCATTTGTAACATGAAATGATGATTAGGAATGCAATGATCATCCAACAAGTCCAATAAAAAAAATTATATATGCTGAAATTTCTCCACCTTTTGAGCACCATCAGTGTTTATTGGCCTAATAGCCGGATTTGGCCCAATCAAACCCTCGAATAAAGATATTAGCTTAGAGTAGTTAGGCTCTTCATCAAATTTCATGTTCACCACAATCTCCAGAAATTGCTTAAGAGGAGGGGGGCAGAAGCAGCAAAGCATTTCAGGAGACGTTGCCATCTTTTTTTTGCATACTAGAAAGGATTTGTTATCACCCTACAAAGAGTAAGTTTATAGAGCAAGTTAAATAAGCAAGTCCAAACAACAGTAAAACCCAATAAGAATATGTCTCTGATATTATACCTGGTAGCCTTGCCATGGTAACCTGCCTTTGTGAAGAAAGATGAGTGTATATGCAAGGGATTCTAGATCATCTCTTCTACTAGCAGTTCTTCCCAAGTGAGCATGAACACTAGCATATCGAACAGTTCCCCTAGGGAAGTAAAAAAGAGACATATTAAGAATCAAGACACTTAAGGTGCAACCATGAAGAAGACAATCATTCACCTACCTAAACATGTCAGGACGTTGATCATATTCAACATGCTGGCCGCTAGCACCGTCCCTCCACTTTGTTGCTGTAATATCATCATTATGAAAGAAAAAAAGAAGTGTATAAGAAATTAACTGGTAAACTACTAAGTAAATTCTATACCCACTTTGTTACTAAAAAGTATTACGGAACACTAAAGAGCACATGAGAAAAATAAAAAATAATTGAGCGCATAGAGGGAGCTAATAGGACTGAATTAAATTGCTCACCTAAGCCAAGGTCTACCAGAAACAATTTCTTCTCTTGGGCTGTATTTGGCTGACCAAGTAAGAAATTCTCTGGCTTCACGTCTCCATGCACATAACTAACATAAAACAGTGTCATAATTTTAAACATTAAAAACAACAATAATAAGATGGGCATAAAAAACTAGGTATGCTGCCAATAAAATAAGTAACACCCAATTCTATGGGAAAAAAGATAGAAAATGTAAGTTATCACAGACCCTCTTGAGTGCATCTTCTCTAGAATAGATAAAGATTCAACTGCAATACAAGAAACCATCTCTGAAGACATCCTGCATATGTAATTAAATTGAAAGTCAGTAAAGGGTAAGCATTACCTGAAAAACATAACAAATGATCTGCAGCATGATAGAAAGACAATCAGCTACCTAAGTATACATACATCAGCAACCACTATGTAACATGTTTCATAAAATAAAGGGTCAATACAAGAAACAACTTTTTTACCTGTTTTATTTTAATAAATTGGTAACCTCAGAAGCCAAATTATAGAACCACGGGTTATGAGCATATAAAAAATATGGTAGTAATCAAAGAACGCTTACATTTTTTTTAATGAGAAAATATACAAAATAAAAAACAAACACAATTTTTTATCTCGGCATGATTACCAGTGTTATGAAAGGCTTGCACCATGGCTTAAGGCGCATGGTCCTCGCCAAGGGCTAATTGTGGCAAAGGGATTTCGAAGAGCTCACCTTTTTTTGCACCATTTGTCGAGGCACGCAACGTGGTGCAAAAATAGTGCGCCATATTGGAATTGGATGTATTTCAAAAAAAAATTAATTAAAAGACCATAGGCCTTTTATACTATTAGGGTTATAAATAAAGAAAACTACAATTGATATTACAAAAGCAAACAAGCATGCAGTAAATACATGCATTTGAGTTCAGTCTTTCCGTATTCCAGCATCTAGGCAGCACTTTCTGCCTTCCAAACTTTTAATTAGCAATTCTTCACCGACAATTACAAGACCACAAAACAGCAGCCATTGAAGAGCATTCCAACAACTAAGCAGCACACACCAACAAAGGGGCAAATACTTTGATATTTAGATTTAATAATTGACTTTTGGTTTAAAATCTCTAGCATAGGAATGATGACTACTAGAAGTTAGAACTAGATACTTTTTATTATGGTAATCTATTATATATGCCTAGAATATATATTAGTACACATGTGCGCCTTATTTTCAAAAGGCACGCGCCAAGCATTGTGGCTCCAGGAGAGGTTTGCCCCACAAATAACATTGTTTCCCCATCATGTCATTCATAAACAATAGTGATCTGTCACAGCAAGATTCATTGCAGAGAATTTGAAATTGCCCTCACGACTGCACAAGGCTGAAAAAGTGTGCAGTTCACAACTGCACAATATTGTGCGACCAAGCTTCATTTAACATGAAAGTTGAACCTTTTCATGGCCTTTAAGCCATTGAAATAACCAATAAGGACACACTATAACTTTGTTTTAAAATACCAGCATATAGCACGAGCACTCCTAGAGATAGCATGTACAAGGGGATATAAATAATATCTTCTTTAAAAATGGGATACTCACGCCTGCCCAGAAGAATTCCATACATCCCATAAGCTGGGTCCTAACATGTCCATCACCTGAAAAGGAATGAATAGAAATTGAAACAATCAAATTGTAATGCAGAGATTTAGAATTAAAAGACAGTTTTCAAGACAATACCATCACGTAATAGTCTCCTTGCCTTCCTTTGTAGTGTACTTTAGGAACTCCATGACTACCACCAAGTGTGCTGGTACACAAACCATCATTAGAGCTAAGAACATGACATGTATAGTAGTCTAGATTCTCCACTAAATAGAAAAATAGAGAAACTTACTTGTAAACTTGCCACTCGTATGGAGGACCATAGTTACAACCTTTGCTGTTTCTGTGCTCAAACTTCAGGGCTACCTGCTCAATATACAATAAAATATTAATGCCACAAGAGAACATATATGGCATGGAAATTTTTCTCAATTAAATTGAACTGACCTCTAAAGCCGCAGCACCTGTTGCTGCGGCATTTCCTCCGGATGCACGGCGACCAACAAACACCTGGCCAAATCCACCTTTCCCTAATTTTCTTTCTACTTTGTATACAGGTGATCCTCCTACTTGAACCTTAACAAGGAAAAAAAGGAATCCATAATTAGAAATTTTGTTACATCAAGGAGAAAAAGAAATACACATGTAAATGGAAGATTTATATCAATCTAAATGGATAAGTGGAGTATGTTATTTGGTCCCAATAAAAATCAAGAAGTAAAAAAAATAACAATAAAAAAGAATGCTAATGCCATCACTACATGTGTTTTAACTGAACCTCCGAATCTAGAAAATCTTTCAATCAATTCCTTCGAAACAATCAATTATCTATAAACATAAATTTCTCACATGCACAAAAAAACAAACTGCATGAGAAATACAAAACTTTCAACCAAAAATTGAATTGACAGTATGCACAAAATATTGTTATCATCATAGAGGTGACCCCAAGGAGAATCTAAAAACAAAGGACCGTTTTCACAATTGATATTACCACTCTTTCAACAACCCCATTATAGAGTGGCCTAGATTCTTTTTTCTCTTCAAATTATTCCATGGCTTCAAGTCGAGTTATGATCAAAATCACGGAGTTGTGCAAAAACAATAATCAGCCCATAAAAAAATCAAACACCAAAGAAACAACAGAAAAAAAGGCGGTCTTTGATTAATGATTCATACCTTTTCGGGAAAGGGGGCGGTACTGCCCTCTTCCTCCTGCGCAACAGCCTTATTCGCACTCAAACCTCCACTATCATCACCCATCTTAACCTTCTCTTCGATCGCAACAACCTTTCTGTTCTCTTCCTTGTCGGACTCGCTGTCCTTCTCCGATATCACAATCACCTGATTCTCCTCCTGCTTCAACTTCTTAGCGGCCAATCTCGTCCTCGGCCTTTCTCTCTCTTGCCCGGCCTCCCTAGCAACAGCGGCGCGTGTCTTGACGTACTTCTCCGGGGGCTCCGATCGGTTGTTAGCGACCTTAGCGCGGACTCGGCGTGCACCTCTGCGAAGCCCCGGCATTTCTTAAACCCATGCAATTGGTAGAAAACCCCAGCAATATGACCATTCTATTAGTCAGCTGAGCTCCGATACTCCGGGCATGGCTAGAATCGAGCGGTTCGGGTGGAGAGGAAGGAGAATCGCTGGGTTTTAGGGCGAATCTGAGAGGATCGATTGGGGAATCGGAGTATATATGGGGCGATTAGCAAGAAAAGAAGGGAAAAGAGGCTCAATTCAGGGATTAGACGGTTAGGGTTAGGGTTAGGGTTTGGTAAGGCGTGGGGGAGAGAAACGAAGGCGAAGCGGAGAGAGAGTGAGGGAGAGGTGGCGCCGACCCAACTGGTTAAGAGTTAGATGGTGTGTGAGAAGGGAGAGCCAAATATGGTGAACTATGGTGGGACCCTTATTTGGATATCGACTTTGCATCTGCCATGTCACCACGGCCCGGTTTTGAGGTTTTAAATTTACCCCCCTTGAGATCAAAAATCAAAAAAATTATTCGATAAAGGTTGCAGATGACCCCTGTAAGCTTGTCGCCCGACTAAAATGTTACACGAGAAAAGTTGCAGATGACCCCTGTAAACTTGTTGACGAGGTTTCTAGACTTTTTCTTCAAAGTTTGTTCGGCTCTTGCGTTTTGTTTGTGTTCTTCGCTTTTGAATAATAGAGAGACTGTTTTGTAGGAGAACGATCTGTTATCGATGACTGTTTCGCCGGAAAACGCAACTCACAGTCGTCATCTTCGTCGCTACAAACCTTCCATTTTAATCCCGAAAGCACAACTCACAGTCGTATGCTTTAGTTTCAATTCACTCTTTGTGTACATAATTTTTAAAATTATGTCATTTTCCTTTTCTTTTCGTTTTTCCTTCTTTCTAGCTAATCATCTTGATTTCTATATTTGTTCTGTTTTCAATTATCACATTCAAATTCATATTCAATTATTTGCGTGGATTATTTTTTTTTTTCACTAAGATCATACTCAAATACATTAGGAGAAGCCCAAAAATGACATAATCAAAACAAAAGTGACATGGGACGGAATGTCATTACCAAGATATCAGAGGGTTGAGATAAGGGAGATCAGCGCGATCTTAACAATATTTCACCATTGATGATAAGATTCGACTAGCTAGATATGACTATATGAGTTGTCAAGGGCGGATCCACGTAATGCCGAGTGGGGGCACGCGATTCCAGTAAATTGAAGAAACTCATAACTACTTTGTTGTGTTCTATACTTTTAGCAAATCCAACCATAGGGCGCCCCAATTTCAATTATAAAAGTGCCCTCATGAATATTAAGCACAACAATGCGGAACCAATGTGCTAAAATGAAAATTTGATAATGGGACCCACTTGATTTCTTCCATTGATTAATTGATATGGGATGAATTTTTAACTTTTTTAGAATTCAAGATAGCTTAATATTGTAATTTTTCTCCTTTTATTCGGATTATACCATAGAAAACTTGAGCGGGCCACGCACTCGCAATTGACTCCTTTAAGCCGTTTTACCATAAACAGACTAATCATCATTCGAGATTTGTTCACATTTAATCCTCATTCGAGGCTTTTTCTCCTTTTTGGTATATGATACAATTTTTAAAATTTATTGACCAGTTAATTAGTATATCTTCAACTTGAACATACATTTTTATCATTGACTATTAAATTTTTTACTCAAATTTTATTTTTATTAATTATGTTACAAATTAAAACAATTTTATGTGTTAGTAATTTATGCAAAAACAAAAAAAAAAAAAAACAAACAAATAAAACACAAAATTTAGAAA
>JAYMTA010004997.1:0-11967 GCA_036897625.1 Pelargonium cotyledonis
AGTTCTTAACCTGAACTCGAAAAAATGCTTATATTAATCTCAAAACTTTAAAGTTGTCATCATAGAAACCTGTAAAAGATACCTTCAATTAGATATCTTATTTTTAATTCGTAAATATATAGTAAGATCATAAAGTCATGATATTTATTATTTGTAGATCCATTTGAATATATTTGGAGAAGGAATGAAAATGGATAGCTGTAAATCAATCCAAAATATTTATAGAATGAAAAATGCCAAAAGGAAAGACTAGTAAACCAGAAAAGAAAAAATTCTTCCATGTTAAACAATTTATACAGAAATGTAATTGACTTTCCATTTTCCGTGGCTCTCCCCAAAGCAACTTCCATGCGGTTCAATTACGTGATATGCTAAAAAAACCATTCATGATTGCAAGATATTTAGTTGAGATACGAATTAACAAGCAATATAACACTAACAAAAACAATGTATTTCAGTTTCGCTTTAGTTCTCATGCCAGTAATGTTGCAATGCAGAACTTATAATTGAAGTCATTTTGTGAAGAGAAACAAATTCTCTTTGGTCTCCATGGTCTTACATTTCATTCTCTTTTAGCTGAGCGAGAGATTCATCCTTTTGCTCTTCTAGCTTATTGTTTACATCCTATCACAAAAAGAAAGAACATAAAAGATCTTGAAATAAATACTGAATTGAAATGAAAATACAAGAGATAACCCTTTTATCATGCTTTTGAAAATTAAACTATATCCTCAGTAAGACAGAAAAATCAAACCTTGATTGCATCTTGGAACCTTGCTGATAAATCTAATCTCAAGTTTTGCCCTTCTGTTGATGCCCTCTTGCACTCATCCTGTACAAATATAAGCAACTGTCAATGTCTTAGCCAAATAATTGCGTGCAACTTCAGTATATTCAGCAAGGTGGTTTACTGCATTGAATTTGGAACCACAGGTCAAGATTCTATGAAACTCAGTATGGTGGGGAGGGTGGAATGGGGGTAGTAGTCTTTCTCCTAGTTAAAAAGTTTCAAGTTTAATGATCATATCACTTCCAACAGTTTAGATGTATAACACTATTTCACAACTTTGTTAATCCTGGAGCAAAATCTCAGTTAAATACTGAAACACCACCAAGCAACAAAGTCTATCTGCAATCTACACTATCCATTAAACCGCACTTTCCTCTGAATAAGAGAAGAAATTAAATTATACCACGAGAATGCAAGTATCCTTTTCAGCTCTTGAGAGGAAAGAAGAATCGAAGATGCACTTCAATATCTCTAATAAGAGCATTATTTTGTTTCTCAAACCCTAGTATTTAAACCATAGGATCTTAAGTTATCAATGAGTGCAGTACATATATATCTATCTGAATAACAGAACAGCCCATAAAGGGGAATGGTATAGCATGAAGTGTGGGCTATCTTGTTGTGTTTGATGCCCCACAATTTTAGGAGATGTTATTAGAGCTTTTGAAGAACTGAATCCTCCAATGCATAAACTTAAGATAATGACTCTCTCTCTCTTTGGGTTAAAAGAGACTATGGATCCCACTAGGTTTGGTGCAGTTCAGCATTTATCTCTAAAATAATCTCTCTCTCTCTCTCTCTCTCTAAAATAATCTCTCTCTCTCTAAAATAATCTCACTCTCTCTCTAAAATAATCTCTCTCTCTCTCTAAAATAATCTCTCTCTCTCTCTCTAAAATAATCTCTCTCTCTCTCTCTAAAATAATCTCTCTCTCTCTCTAAAATAATCTCTCTCTCTCTCTCTCTACTATGGATCCCACTAGGTTTGTTGCAGTTCAACATTTATCTCTAAAATAATTTTAGTTAAAAGTAGTAGTTCCATTTGGAAAAGGTTTTGCATGGTCAATTCATAAGTCACAACCATCATCAAGGCATCAACAATATTCTTAAGCAAACGCACTAGTGATGAAAATCATTTATAATATCATTGCACAAACCAAATGCGATGTGTGAAGGGGACTGTACCATTAGCATTTTGTTCTGACGTTGCAACTCCCTACACAGGGACTCAAGTTTATCTCGGACAGAAATTGCTACAAAAGGGAACAAAATATAAGTTTCTTTTGATATTAATTGAAAAATGAGTGAGCACAAATTGTGGAACCAAATGTAGATATAAAATATTGTAATAAAAAGTTACAGATGCTATTAAATATCACCAGTGGATAAGCATTACACCCACAAAACATTTCTAGGAGAAACTGATGAAAATTGAACTTGAAATGGGCTCATCAAATCATATTCTGGTAACAATATAACAAACATTATGTTGGTTTTGATCTTTGAGCTTACCCGCATCTCTTTCAGCAAGAACTTGTTGATACTTCAAAGTGAACTCTAGGAACTCTTTTTCTGACTTGAAAGTATGCTTTGGGTTCTTACGTTTTGTTTCAGAGGTTTCCTGAGGGAACCATATATGAAATATACAACATAAGGACAATTTTACTAGGAATATAAAGACAAGAAATGATCCTAAACCGATGAGCATGTTCGTGAAAAAAATGACTAAGCAGCCCCTAGAATTAGACATGAATGTAACACTGAAAGAAACCTGAATAAGCTCCAAAATTTCAAAAGTGGCAATATCAAAGAGTAACACTTTGTGTAAGGACTAAGGAGTATATGTTAATAAAAGTTGCAGGTTATCTGAGCATGGGTCCCATGTCGAAGGCTTCAGTATCTTAATTAACTGAATTGCAGAAATAATAATAATTCATACTAAAGATAAGTTGTGGTGCATGCAACAGTTGACCCCCTGGACCTTGACAGTCAAATAATAAAATCCCTTCACAGGTACAATTGGTTGTCCTGCAGAGATAGAATGGACCCATTATAACTTTTAAATGACTTGCATGTGTGAGTCTTTCATCTCTAATGGGCCAATTATAGAGAGCCATCATCAAACTTGGTCATGTCATGCAAATTATGTGATATATACTAATGCCACCATTTCAAAAGTTTCAATGGCTAACAATGGCTGCCATTTCAGAAATTGCTGTTAAATATGATGAATCTATGGGGTGCAATTAATATGAACGCAAATGAAACAATCAGAATTTTCCACTGGGCTCCTAAACACACTCCTAAAGTTCCAAAGTAAATTAAGCCATTATAGAATATTTAATTCATACGATGGGAAAAGAACTAAGATAATAGAACAAAGACACTGCACAGTCCTCACCAGCCATCTTCTAAACATCAACCTCTATTATTACTATAGAATCTTAACTCGAAAGCATTTAGTCAGGTAATCAGGCAGCCCATGAAGCCCAATGTGTTATTTAGCACATCAGTAACTCCTACGATACAAAAATATAGGCAAGAAGAAAAAGTAACAAATAAGAAAAGAATTGTACGACTGCTAAGAGTGTCTGAAAATCAGTACGAAAGTGATGATATTACTAACTTGTTTACTATTTTTCGTAGAATCGAGACTTTCTGATGAAGGTCTATCCTTCATATGGGTTGATTGCAAGTCAGAGCCTCCTTGAATAACTGCAAAAAGGATGACAAATGTAAGGCCGATTAACTATTGGCAAAGACCCTGAGCAACTAAGAGCTGCAACCAATCTTATTTTTTAAATTGATTACACAAATAATGCAAAATGCATTACCAATAGACATGGCTGTTGGCAGCTTATTTTCTAATTCAATATTAGTTTTAGCAGAAACAAATCACTTCCTCCACTAAATACATGTAATTCAAACCTTGAATTCAAGGTACAGATAGTTACATACATGTTTCTGAGCTCTGACATTGCTCTCTTACATGTTCTTTAACCTCGCTGCATCCAGGTAACCCAACAGAAGCCTCTGAGACTGAATCTGGATTGGCTGAAATGGGCATAACTGCTGCATCCTTTGACTGTTCCACTGAATCATCGGAACCATCCTTTTCGGACAGTGGAACAGGAAAAGTCCTCGGTTTCTCAGTCTTCTCTGCCACAGCCTTATTCAAATGAAAATTATCTGTTGTGACTTCATTATCCAATTCATTTGAATTATCAAGTTCTGCGAAGTTATTCTCTTTGTAATCAGACAACAGTTTCTCTTGATCACAATTTGGAGTTGGAGGAGCCAAAGGTTCTGGAGAACTATCAACAAACCCGTCAGGCAATGCATACACTTCAGGTAGCTGATTTGCAGCTGCATTCTCCATTTCAAGACCTGCACTTTCAACAAGCACACTAAGACCACTTACCTCTAAAGACATAACAGGGTCAGTAATATAAAACTGAGTATCTTTGTTCCCCGCATTGAAATTAACACTAGATTTTTCAGCTACCAAACAGCTAGTTTTATAATAGGACAGCTCATGAAGTTCATATCAACCCATTTTGCCTCTCGACATTGTAAAACTATTACATTTTGCTCAATAGTCCAAAATAAGCTGCCCTCTTTCAAGCTCAAGGAGCATTATATGGTCCAATTTGGCATTACCAAACCAAAATTAAGTTCAAGAAAAAGATAAACAACATAATGAAGCATACTTCAAACTGCTTTCCCTTTGTGTTGGAATAATAATGCACGCCTCATATATACATATATAGAGTTAATGACTGAGACCCGACCACCGTTGAGATCACATGCATCACTCTCTCATTGGCTCGACTCGCTCACAGTCACCAATTCACTAGCTGAGATTCTTATTTATCTACAATAGAACGAATAATTGCTCAAAAGGTAAAAATGAGCTTCCATCTCCTAGAACAAACTCATACCCTTAAAAACCCTAACTCATGGCAATTTACAATGTTACAGCCACAGCAAAAATCGAGTAATCACAAAATCCTGAGGTCCGTTTGATTTGTGCAGGATTTCTCAGTAACCAAACGGAAAGAAAGATACAAATCAAAGAGAAAGCAGTTGAAAACAATCAAAATGCATATGCAGTGACAAATGATGGAAGAGAGAGTGAGTGAAGCAAAAGCATTGACAGGGCCATCTGAGCATAGCAAGTAGGGCAGTGAACAAGAAATGAAGTGACGATATGTTCAGAAGACAGAAGCTGAGAGAGAGAGAGAGAGAGCAAAAAGCTTACCGGTAAAGAGAAGAGACGACGATGAATTTGAAAGAAAGACAGAGAGAGAGTCAATATGGAAGTGAAATTTGGGAGTGAGTTTCGCCAATCTAATTTAGCGGTGGGGTTTGGTTGCTTCCGTTATATAAATGTAAGAAACGTGACTGCTTTTCTATCCTCTTCTCCTCTCTTTCTTCTACCTTTTCACTCATTATTTACCTCTATGTATTTTCTTTTTCAATTTTTATACTCTTACCCTTTATTAATAAATATTCTGAGATTCGACTGGAGTTTTATGTTTCGTTTCGACTACTCTTGATTATCAAATTAGCGGTACTCTACTGAGTTTTCATTTAACAAAATATGGTCTTTATCGTTAAAATAATGAATCTTACTTTGATACCAAGTTAAGGATTGTTAAGATTTGCATAGTGGTAGCGACGTTGATTTGCGGTAGGTTTTTATTAGTACATGTGCAGGACAACAAAACACAATTGCAATGAGGAAGAGCATTCCACGCGGTCTCCTTAAACTTCAAGTGCAATCGTCGTCAGTTGATCATATTCTTCAGGATGAGGGGGGAGGATTCAAGTAGAGGGTTGAAGTTTTCGTTAGTGGCAATTCAGACAATCTAAACTAGAGGGGAGGTTGTGGCTAGTGCATTTGGTTTGATCATTGATATAGTTGGATTCTTGCTAATAATTCTATATTTGTTTCGGTCAGTCATGTCAGGAGATCTGCGAACTGAGTGTATCTTGCGATAGATAGGGCGTCTGTGTCAGTTTTAGTTGGTTGGTTGGGTGTGTTGACCCCTGAGTTTATTTATTTTCTTATTTTAGTTTTTGTTCATGTCTTTAGCTTAAATTTTGATTATTTTATTGGTTTGGATTCGTAATAATATTTGAATTTAGTTTAGTTAAAAAAAAAGTATATTTCAAGATAACGTTTGATTTTACTAGTTAGTATGTATATTTACTCTTGTATTTTTATGATTATGTGTCGAGACTATACTAACAAACTTATTATAAATATTTTATCGGCAATTCATGAATAATTAAGTTACTAATAAATAAAAATGATAATGAATACTCATGTTGGGACAACAATATAACAAAAACAGGACGCATTTTAAAAAAAATAGTTATTCAACTCGGATATGCTAAACATGTAGTTATTCATTTGCAAATAATATGAGTAACATATTAATGAACCACCACAGATATAAAAATTGAAGTTGGTTTAAAGAAAAGACTTTGATTAGGAGAAAAAAGTTAAAAAGTTTCGAGTTTTTGAAGATAAAATATACAAATTAGTTCTCATATTAAAATTTTGTTCACATACATAGAGATGCGTCATGCTAATGATGAGTTAAAAAAACATTTGAACATGTGGCCTCGAAGGCATTAAAAGTGTACATAAGTGGTTGTATGAGCTTGTGGGTTGGTCCGTGTGGACGAGGGGTTGGAGGTACATGGGAAGGAAATTTGACAAGTTTAAATAAAATTAATACCCCAATAGGAGGATTGGGAGGTGTTTAAAGGGTCTTGTGAGGATTAACTTAATAATGAGGTCTCATACATGGGTTCGTGGAGGTGTAAGAGGGATTCCAAAAGAGCTAGTTGGGCCACCAAGAATCTATGAAGGGTGTAAGACCCTTTTGGAAGTGGTCGCAGCTTAGGAGGGGATCATGTGCAAAGAGGAACCATATATGACTTTTTTGAAAGGGTCTCAAGATAGGTTTGGTTAGGCGACGTCAACTATGTTGTCCGAGTCGATCCTAAAAGGAGCGTAATTATGTCTCGATAATATCATGGATGAGAAAGGGTCGCCCTAGACTAGAAAAAGATTTAAGAGATATTGAGGTTTAAAGAAGGGTACAAAAACTTTTTACGCATAAAAGAATAGTATTAGAGGTAAAATGGTCTAAAATAATTAATCAAAATTCAATTTGAAGTGAGACAGTTTATTTTGTTGTTCAAAATAGTTCAGATCGATCCAATTAATGACTAAATCAATGATTTAAATTGATCTTATTTGAAAATGATCTAAAGGGAGTGATTTGATGTAATGTGCACGCAAAAACAGTGATGTGCACACCACGTGGGGGCATATTTGCATACACGCGAGTCTATTTAAGTCTAGATTAGAAGGCAAGTTGAACCATTGACTCGTTACCGAGAGTAGGATTTGGTTCGAGCATGTTTCGCGTGGATTGCTGCAACCACCAAGTGGAGAGCCTTCAAGCCATAGTCCTTGTGGGCTAGGATCAAGTTTGGCCGATTCTTGTGAGCTCACTCATGGGCTAGGTCAATCTCTTGACTTGCCTGAGTTTACCCCATGACTTGGATCCACTCACGAGTTACGGCTTCAACTCGGTAAAACCTCGCAAACCAGATCAAGTGTTGGTGTTTGTGCATACAATTAGGTGATGTGGCAAAACACAATTGGACGAGGAAGCAGACTCAACACACGACATATGATGGCCGTCTGACGTGCGGGAGTCATGACACGTAGCAAACTGATGTGGCAGTCAAAGGGGTGGTCTGAGCGTGTGACACTACGTTTAGCCCTTCTTATGCACATTTTGGCATTTTCAAACATTTCGGACCCATTCATGGTTCAATTTGACTCTCGTTTGGACCGTTCTTCCCAATTAAGTTTGTTGTTTCAGTTCGTTTATGTTTGCATGCATTAAATCTTGTTCTTATCATGAATTAAGTTCTATATGATCACAAATAAAACATCGATGCAGCTCGGTATAAGTATAAAGGAGCGGTTTATCCACCTAAGATCTTAGACAACTGGCAAAGTTATACATGATTTTGCATACTAAAACATTTACAAGTTTTGTTCTCTAGTTGGTGGTCCAGCTCGGGAGTGCAGGTATGGTAAAATGAACCAGGCTTTCCCAAAATATCCAACCATTGGCAACTCCAGGCAGTTCCAACATTTCCCTTGTCCCACTTCCTTTTTATTTTCTTTTCAAAACCTAATTATCTACATCGTAGTCTTTTATAAAATCCTAAATGTCTATATTGCATACAAGAGAGAACCTAAGTTGCGATTCCAGCTGCACCACCAGAAATCGATCTGCAAACTAAGGCAGTGCATGGCCTTCATATCGCTCCCTGAAAATAAATGAAATGGTATTAGTGTCCATATATTGTACTTTCAAATGTCTATCTAAATTTATCCAATAATTTGAAGTATCGGTTGATATTTCAGCTGACTTCAATTTTCATCTGTTGTTCATAAACAAAGATTTCCATTTACTCAAATCAAAGATGCTGTCATCAAGTCGGAATATTAGTAATGCTACCATCTAAATGCACGCAATGTGGGGACATTTTGTCTATTGGTCAATAGGGTAAAAAATACTTCAAAAATTAACCTTCTAGATTTTCGAAAATTTTGGGTTTACTGGTCGCTACAAATATCATTATAAAGTGTAGCTACTTCCAGATGTTTCTACACTGATAACTATATCTTTTTGCATGACTACATGTTGAAGGGTGAAGACTACAGGTGCATATATAAGGGAGCTCTTATGTTCTTTGTCACCTTAATGTTTAGGGTTATTCATTTAATCTCCTCTTCGAACTCTTGTTCTAACTATTATTTGAGCTATAAAAGTGCACAATCATGGTATAACATGTGTGAGCAACTTCGTGGGCACCACATCATTAAATTCAGCACAGTACTGATTATATTTGGAAAGAAGATAAGGAAGATGAATATGTAATATGTTTTGTCCCCCATTCATAGTATTTCTGAATATAAGAGTAGGAAGCTGATACCTTGGCACTGTCTCCCAGAAAAGATACAATTCCTTCTACTCAGAGTCTGAATCTACAGAGAGATACACACGTCTAGCCGACCGCGGTTGGCGAGGAAATGAGAAAGGGCCATCTGACATTTTGCTAGTAGATGTCTTGTTAGATCTAGTATCTTCATTATTCACATCTACTTGTAAAGCAGCTGCAGTGTATTAAAAAAATGAAGATCATGTTAGCTAATTGAAGGAATATCAGCAGTCTTCAAGAGAACTTGGATATACTTTCAACCAATACTGGTTATGTGTGTGCAAGTCCAAGTCAATTCAGGATTACAACTTTTTCATCCATTGATATTTGAAAATAGTAAGCGTAAAGAAGACCTCAACAGGGAGGAGGAAAAACATCTATACATTGTGAAATTAGTACCATGCACAAAACTCGTTAACCAAAATCTTTGACGATGGATAAGTTTAGTAGAATCTGTGAGGGGAGTTGTGATTGTTGCCCTAAAATATTATCAGGACGAAAATCTGAACCAGAACGGTCTACATGTACATCTTTTAGGTGGGTTACTGCAGCCCTAGGGTTTAAATGCAAAACTAGAAAATCATGATACTTGTGTACTTCAATATCCTAGGAATCATTTGAACAGCAATCATCTAGCACAGACATTCGTGCAGTCCAACGAAACTTAAACACACCCAGAAAACAAAAATCTGTCCTAACAGCCCTTAAACTGTAGTGGCAGGTGTCATTGTGTCAATTAAGATGGAAATCAATGAAGAACTGAAAAGCAAAGTTAAGACAATGGATAATTAGAAGGGATTTGGGTATTTGCTGCTTTATAAGGATAAAGTCAAACAAACTATATACAGATTCAGATTAGTTTTATGGTGAGAAGTCTTGCTTTAAAAGGAGATCCAACATGATAAATCAAATTTACCTTCTTCCGATTTGTATTGGTTCGTCACATTCAGACTGCCTGTAGATGTATAATTAGGATGAGCACCAGTGTCCATCTCAACACAGACACCATTATTACCAAGTTTAAGAGAAATCCAATCCGCACTATCGGTAACATTTGGTACAGCACGTTGGTGCCGCAAACCAGACTCAACTGAAAGAGCAGCTGGCTGTGAGGGAAGAAAACTTCTTAGAGAAGGGTCTTCACCAACAAATGGCAAGGAATTATTAATCAAGGCCTCATCCATGTCATCAGTATTGGTATGGCTAGCAGAAGAATTCACAGTGGACCTTGGAGTCAATGTATGACCATTCATCTGTCCAGAACATGCAACCGATGTATGCTCCAAATCAGTAAAAGCATCAGTGATATCTGAGTCTGTACCAAATAGCTGCAACCCAGAAGTTGAACGTGCACTAAAAGGGTATGGCCAGTGAGATAATCCTGTATCACCCCCATTACCATTCAAAAGGTCCAAAGAAGAACTCAGACCAACATCAAGAATTAGGTCAAAATTATTGTCATTTACAGGGCCAGTTGGGCAAGCAGGAGTAGGAGAAACCAATTTGTAATTCTCTTCTTCTGAATCACTAAGAAATATGATGTCAGCCTCTCCCGATGTTACTAAATTTCTACTTGAAACTCCACATGCTGGATCAAAATTATGAGGAATAGAATCTATGTCATTGCCGTTGCTGGTTGACATGTCTATTTGCCCACTGCAAACCTGAATAATACTTGGGTCTTCAACATCTCCACTACTTCCAGAGGCACCATTGCTCATTGTTATGAATTGTGAAGTTTGCCTAACCAGGGTTGAGAATTCCAAATTGGAAATAATCATATTTGCTGCACTGATAGAACCATCTGGCAAATGCCACTGTGCAAGATCACTAGATTCACCATTGGTCCTTGCACTCCAAGAACCATCAGGTTTTAAATCTATTTCAGTTATGTCCTCCCCACAGTGTTGCATCTGTCCCACCAGGAAGAAAGTTAATGTAATTGCTATATAAACTACTATAAATTCAGGATGTCCAGTGCAGACTTACCAATGTTGTGATGCGATTGAAATAAGGATCAATGATAATGTCCTCCACAGAGTAGTTCTTGAGGCAAATGGGACACTGCCACTGCAACCATTTTGCAAAATTTTCCCATATTAATAATATTATACAAGGTTCCTCAAAAAACAGAAACAATATATATTATACAAGGTAACAGACAACAACCAACTGCAGATTGTAACTTGCCTTTCTAGAGCGTTGGCTTAGTTCCACAAAAGTTCCAAGATCGAAACAGCCCATGTGCGCACAAGGTTTAAATCTGCCAGCTACTTTTATTCTAGAACCACTCAGCTGCCAGTTACAAGTGGACAAAATCAGGTGAAAAATAAATTATAACATATACAGCTAAAAAACAAATTACTTCACTGATATTGTCATAAACTAATCTGAGCATAATCAATTTTCTTTTCTTTTCTTTTCTTTTTCTTAACAACAATTTCCCTAAGGCCATTAATATGGGATGTGATGGAAGACTATAAACACATAATAAGAACTGAATGATTTTGAAAACTTGCCAATAATAATGTTGGGAGTACTTATGCAGAAATAATAAAAATTTCTTGTCTGAAACAAGGGCCATGATGCTGTCTGAAAAGAAGACCCCAATGACAAATGAATTCCAGAGGGTACAACTTCCTAAACTAGAAAACTATAAATGTGACCCCTAAAATGGAAGACGCTGAAATGAGACACATCTGTAACCTTGGAGTCGTAAGAAAAAATTGGGGAAAAAATATTTTTGTAATAATGCACATTACCCCTTTATGGGCAGAGGTACTACGACTTTTCTTATTGATTTCCAATGAGATTGATATGATACAATGACAAGACATAAATAAGATTTGAACATATGCATCACGAACTTCTTATAGCCTCTAGCCAGAACCATATGCACAATTTCGTTCCAATTATCACTGGGAATTTGAGATAAGAACGTTCAAAATACTGATGATAAATACAGCTTTCTGAACTATCAACTATGTCCCCTAGGGGATGGCGCAATGGTCAAGACACACATCTCTATGTGGGAGGTTGTGGGTTCTAATCCTATTGCATCGGGTGGGGTGGGGTTTTAGGGGAGAGCTGCCCCCTATTGTGTAGCTCAACTAGTTATTTATTTATTTTTAATTA
>JAYMTA010004998.1:0-11967 GCA_036897625.1 Pelargonium cotyledonis
GCTGAATTTGCTTGACAAAATCCCACAATTTATGGGATGTTCTCATCTTGGGTGGGACTTAATTATTGACTAACAATGGGGTGGTGCAATTGAACTCTTATCCATGACAGGGGCCATGTATCAAGCCTTGTACTCGACGTGCCTGTCGAGGTGAGTTGGTCTGTCGTTTCATTTAGTAGCATGTTCGAGTTGGTTGTCGAACTTGGTGTCCCTCTTTGACGGGGAAGCTAATGTTGAATTCAGGTGGGGCTGTGTTTGAATAGAAGGTAGATCATGGGGCATATGGTTGGTGAGGGAAGATGACGATTAGTGTTAGGGAGGCTGTCGTGTGGTAAAAGGTATGACCATTCGAGAGGCATTAAGTTGGGTGGCTAATCGGGGTTGGAATGTGGCAGTGGTGGAATCAGACGCTCACGATGTCATTCGTGCTTTACAGATAAGAGAAGAGGACCCCAATGTCTTAGGTTTGGTTATTAAAGATATTTTGATTATCATAACCCAATTATCTAATTTAAAATTTGCTTTTGTGTATAAGTCTGCGAATCAAGTTTCTCATTATTTAATTAAACTGTTAAGTTCTTTATCCTCCCAAAGAATTGATTTGACGATCATGCCCCATTCCTATTACCAATGTATTAGCCTCTGATTTGGCTTTTGGCAAGTTAATTAATAATATTTGGCTCTCTTTCACCAAAAAATGAATGTCACTGTTAATTTTAGTCTTTTGTATCGAATCATCCCCCAACAACTCCTACAATTTTCTATGTAAGCAAAGAAAACATGATTAAAAAAAGGACTAAAACTCAGTACAGAGTACAGTACAAATAAAGTTCCGAAGTTGTGATCCAACGGTGGAGCCGCAATCACAAAAGATTTGATCCAACGGTTTGAAAGAGAAGGCGCCATATATAACCAATAACAGAACGCCAGCTGGAAATAATGTAAATTTCAGTTTTGACCTTCCTTAGATATGGAAAGATCCTGGCTCAGTGAACGGAACGAAAGATGAAGAGAAGAGAAAGCTTGACCCTTTCGTCACATCTCACCCCCTCCTCGATTCACCATCAACCGTCGCCAATCTCGTCTCTGTCTTCGATCGATCACTTCTCGGATCGGTCCGCTCGCAGTTTCTTAATCTCAAAGGTTTGTAGTATCTCAATTCTGCAATTTTATGCGTTTTTTTGTTCTGCGAATTTTTAGGTATTTGTTTTATTGTTTGGTTACTTGTGTTGATTTTCTAGGATTTTGTGTATTTATGTAACTAGGGTTTCTAATTCTGATTTTTATGTTCGGGGTGCTGATTATATGCTGCTGTGATAGAGACTTGATTAATTGGGGGAATTTTTGTGTATTATATTGATCTATTCATTTCCCCAGTTTTGTTTGGTTGAATGGTTTGGCTTTTTCTTTTCATTATTGGTTATTTTTATCGAATAATTGGCCCCGGGGCACTGGATAGTTGCCTCTCTGCTAGGCTTCTGGGTCAGGTAGGGTTGATTTTATTGTGTCTTGACTCTAGATGTTGTCGATTTCTGTTGGGATGGTTTATGCTAATGCCAATGGTAATGTAATTTAGCTTTCCAGTTATGGTGTTGATAATGGTTCACTTTGAAATTTTAGAACTTGGAGTGTTGAAGTTTCAGAGATGGCAAGCGGGTTTGGGGGATCAACAAGCCCCTCTTTCTCTGGCAACAATGGCAACAATGATGCTGGTAACTTCGAGTGCAATATATGCTTTGACTTGGCACAAGACCCAATTGTTACTTTATGCGGTCACTTATTTTGCTGGCCTTGCCTTTACAAATGGCTGCACATTCACTCACGTTCCCAGGAATGCCCAGTTTGTAAGGCCATAGTTGAGGAGGAGAAATTGGTCCCTTTATATGGCAGGGGAAAGACATCGACAGATCCACGATCAAAATCAATTCCAGGGGTTAACATTCCAAACCGTCCATCTGGGCAGAGACCTGAAACAGCTCCCCCACCGGAAACAAATCATTTCGCCCAACACGGGTTTGGATTTATGGGAGGCTTAGGCTTGGGAGGGTTTGCACCTATGGCAACTGCAAGATTTGGGAATTTCACATTGTCTGCAGCTTTTGGGGGTCTCATCCCATCTTTGTTCAATTTTCAGGTGCATGGATTTCCAGATGCCACAATGTATGGTCCATCTGCTGGATTTCCATATGGATTTTCTAATTCATATCATGGGGGCCATGCACATGGATATCGTCAACATGGGGGTCAACAAGTACAACAAGATAATTATCTGAAGAGGTTGTTTTTTATTATTGTGTTTTTTGTTGTTGTTGCTCTTTTATGGAACTAGAATATTCAGTTGCGAGAACCCAAACTGCTAACTTGAGTTCTGGGGTTGTCAATTTCAAGTGGTTTGTAAATCTTTTTAGTGCATTTGGTGCTGAATCTTTTTTGACGAAATTGTTCATACATCATTGGTATTGCTGTTATAGCTTATTTTGTTGTTATTGATACTCTCCACATGACTATGTCGAAGGTGTGTTTATGTTCTTGCACACACATGAAAATCAGCTCATTCAAATGCGTGGTCGTACGGACTTGTTATAATGTGTTGCCACCAACTTGTACCTTTTTTTTTTCTTCTCAATATGAATTGCCCTATTTTGTGTCCTCATTCATATTGAATGGTTAATGTATCTGGGAAATACTTTATATCTTCGAGTTTGTAAGTCCAAAGCTGTTGTTTCATTTGTTTATTTGTAAGTATCAATGAGTGCAATTATTGTACCTTCTGTTTCACTGTGCATTGTAAATGTTTGAGTATATGGCATGTTATATCTAGACATCTATACGTACAGAACTACATATGAACTCTTGTAGCCCATAGGCATGTATGCGGCTTAGTATATTATTTAATTGGAATTATGATAACTGATAAGCTTTCAATAAGTGGAATGTAATGGTTGTATACTTCTTTTCTCCCTTTAATTCATGCCCATTAAGTTTCAGTATGTGATGCTACAAACATCTTCCATTAAGTACTTGGAAGAAAGCAAAAATGATGAAACTTTGTTTTGGAACTAGAGCTTCCATAATATACTGTACCATGTTTTTGATTATTTGATCCAGATTATAGTTAGTTGGGTGTTACCTAAGAATATGATTTGGTATAGATATTTAAGGGTACTTGTTGTGACGCATGCTTGTTGTTACTATGCAGACTATATTTGTCAAAGTAATGTGCAATTTCAATATATTAGCATAAATTGATTCTGAAAAAGTGGGAGAGATGTAAGCTTAAATTGTGAGACCTGATATATATATAGTCAAGATTGAGGCTTAGTGTCATGCTTGCATGGGATTTTCAAGCGAAACACGGATGATCTGAGAGCCAATTTAATATAACATCCTTTTGAGGTCATACTCTCGTATAGGTTAATCTTATAAACTAGTATATTTTCCTATGCTTGCATGCATGCTCTTCGGCTGAAATCTGATGGCATTTTTCAAACACAGCCAAATGTCCTTGTAGAAATCTATAGCATTATTAGACATGATTTTGGCCTACAGGACTGCTGTGTAGTTTTATTCAAAGATTGGAACTTCGATTAAAGATGTACTTGGTTTCATGTTATCTTTCAATCAGAGCGAGAGTGTTGATATCTGTTATTTAGTGGCTATAGTTCTCTCTCTAGTCTCTACCCACACGCGCATCTATTATTTAGTTTCATTTGGGGTTGTGATTAACTGTTTAGTGGCATTATTATGAGCCGTATTTGTTAATGATTGCGGATTGCCTAGGAAGAAATTTCAATTTATGATGTGGTTAGGTAAGAGATGATTTGATACGGTGGTTCTTTGTATTATAGCACTCGTTTTTTTTCCATTGCGGCCATGTTCATAACCTTATAGTTAAATGAGTTTCGCAGAATATCAATATGTAATTCTAGTTTAGACCTGTTAGTTTTGTTGCTAAGATGTAATTCCATATTGCTATGTACGCCACTGCAAGTGCAACTTACTGTGCTAGATTTTAGAAAAGGGAAGGTACTAATCTTGAAGTGATGGAAATTTGAGAATATATTCTGTGGTTTGAGTGACAGATCTTCTGGAAAACATAGCTTGGTTTTGTGCTTTCAGGTTTTGCATGCCAAATCTGACACTTGAAGTTTAGCTGTTCGACGATTTCTGTTGGTAATTTGAGTTAATAAGTAGTGTGATAGACATCATTGTATTCAGAGGGTTTTTATCCTCAAATCTCAATAAAGGCAAGTCTTTGTTATTTGGTGTTAGATATGTTGTTCCCTTTGATGCCTGACATTTTATATATTTACAGGGTATGCTTGAACTAGTCAAATAATTATTATCTTTTGGAAATCATGAATGTTTTCATTTTGTTGGAGTTCATTCAATTAATGCTTAACAAAATGAGATGGATATTGTTGCCTATACAGTTCACTACATTCTTCTCCTATAAAAGTTTGAGAAATGACATTTTCAGTTTCCATCATTTATGTTAAATCCCAACTGTTTGTAGAGGCTAGGACTATGTTTGGCAGTATTTTAAGATGCAAAACATAGTTATTTGTCATTTTAAGAACTAACTTTTTTTTCATTGTTTAAATGCTAAACTAGGTCTTTTGGTTTATTGTTTGGGTTTTCCTGCCTAGCTCTAGACTATGGACTTCACGATTGGCACTGTCAATGAGTCATTAGTAAACATCTTGCTGTTAGTACAAGGGACTCTAGATTACTGTTAAGGGTGGGGTTGAGAATTATGGATGTTGCAAGTTTAATGTTGAGTTGAACAACAGACTTGTGGGTATGAGTTCGCCGAGTGCTTAACATTTTCAAATATATTCTTGTGTCGGTTTACGTACTTTCTTCACCCTTCTACTGTGAGATAACTTGCAATTGGTCCATAAAAAGTGAGGATAGTGGCTAGTTTATCCTAAGACCAAAAATATTACTCCTTCCATCGAAAAAGATTGTCGATTCTCTATAATTTTGTCAATAATGAGTATCCACTTTCTCTTTTTGTTAGTTAATTATGCATGAATTACTATGAGTATCTGTTCGAAGAGTTAGTTAAAATCCCTTAAGCTAGTGACATGAAAAGTACACGAGGGTATAAGAGAGAAATATGAATTCTAACCAACTTATTCTTTTTAACTGTAGTAGGAAAGTGGACCATCGTTTTGGGATAGAAGGAATACAATTTTGAGGGTGTCTTAACCAAACGTCTATAATCTCAGTCTTAGTGACCGACAATGTTTTGAAATATTCCTGTTTCTATGTGCAATGTACTACTGTAATCTAGTTACAAGTTTGGGGAGATGGTGCAGGCCTGATTGTGGCCATTATACTGTACTAGAATACGTAATATTTTGTGGGTTGGAGAAGATGGTAGTCGCTCTCTTGAACAGTTGAAGGTGATTTATGCTGTATTTTGGTATCCATGGTTCTAAAATGTATTCTCTAGTGACTTCCCATCACTTGCCTGAGCTTATGTGATCGACAACTTGTAAAGGAAGTTTCAACTGTGGCCCCTTCCATTTTTTTGAACTAACTTTCCATCACATGGGATGCTCAACTGAATAGCAAATAAGAGATTATCCTCTGCTTCAAGCAACTTCAGGTCTTTTCATAAATTCCATGTCCTTGTTGGCTCTATTCGTCACCTACTCTGATAAATATTTGAATTCATGGAGGCAAAATTGGGATGCAATTGTCGGATTGTAGTATCAGATCTCAAATATACCGAATGGGTGCTTAATTGTTTTTGCCTTTGCATTGTGCACGCATATGCTAATCTGCTGCTTTTTACTATTTAGTGCAAGATGAGGCAAGCTACATGTGAAATTAGCAGAGCTGTTTGTGTGAGTGGAAACCAGAACATGTGCATATTTGGACCTGAATGAGTGTGATGGTTGCACTGCACAGAAGGTCACACTCAGAGAGTCACACACTGGTGTGGTGCGGTCACTGGTAAGTGAATTATTGACTCAAGTTGGTTTCTAGAGCTCTTGGCTATTTTTGAATGATGTCTTGATAAGCTATAAAATCATTTTCTTGTTTCCTTTCTTCTGGTATAGCTTCTAGAATCTGACTCCTAATGGCACAATATTTGTGTATAAATTTGTTTGAATCATTTTCTTTTGTTTGCTTGTTGTAGTTGCTGCGCACTATTAAATTGTATTTCCATTTGCAGACTTGAGCACCTGCATCATCTATAGTTGTTAAGGGTTGGTGAGTAGCAACTTGCAGGTAGTGCTATGCCTTGTAGTTTATAAAATAAATATATACGTGCATGTCACACTGGTTAGTGTAATGTGCACATTGAGTTTGTGGGAAGGATTTATAGGATTCTATATCACTGCCCATTTGAATTGCAGTCTTATATATATATATGTATGCTACCAGAATGAGACAACCAAAGATTCTTACATATCTGTTGGGTGGGTTTTAAAATTGCGATTGAGAAAGGACAGGCAAGTTTGAATTGTGTTTTAAATTTGTTGAGCAGTTTTTGGCAACATTTTAATAACTGGGAATCTAGGATTATCAAATGAGAAATGACTGGTTTGCTGTGTGTAAAGCTAATTGTAAATTGTATGCAATGTACTTTTTTGTATTGAACCTTAAATGAAAATGATAAGGTTGTTGGTTGCCAATTCAATTGTCATGATGCATGTGTGGCCTATTTGGCTGACTTTCTTGACCTCGTGTGTCAGTTGCGATGATGACGTGTCCTCAAAGATCGAATATTATTTTTACAGTGATTAATGTTGTCTATCGTCACATTTAATTATTTGACATTGATGATCAGCTTCTCCTTTCTTGCTCTTCACTGCTAAAATGTTGATTGGGTAGCTTACCTGACCTCCATACTGAAATCCAGTACTGGGTGATTACATTTTTAGCAATAGTTGTGGATATGGTATGGTGTATTTGTGTAATAATGTTTGGGGGATTGTTTCTAGACTGTTTAATTTATTGTCCACAGAATATGAATTGAAAATTGTGAGCCAATTTGCAAGCTACTGGTATGGTATGCCATGGCAGGAGGTAGGTGACAGGGAATGGAGATTTTGTTCGTTCTTTATTTGCTTCATTCACAATTCTTTTTTTTTTTTTTTTTGAATGCAGTCTACGCAACTTCAATTTTCAATCTTTACTGGCGATTATTACTTTGAAAACAGAACTCACGTCATGCTAGATTGACATTGTTCAACAGTCATGACTATTCATCTATCATTTAATATTGACCCTACCGACCTAGTCAAATCATGAACAATCTGGTTCGCAGACCGACCAATAGAACGAAACTCAATATCGGTAAATCGAGATGACAATGACATAATGTCTCCCACAGTAAGACCTAAGGCACTGGAAATTTCCCCTCAAATCTAAATTGCACGAATGACTGAAAGTGCATCTCATTCCACAATAATGTTAGTATGTTACTACCCCCATTTCAAATTAAATGTCGTTTTAGAGTTTTTCACACATATTAAGAAAAATTGTTAAATAACTTTTATACCCTTAACTGCAAGACACAAAACTCATCATTGCTAGTCCATTAATATAATATTGCCTCCGTTTCAAATGAAATGTCGTTTTAGAGTTTTTCACACATATTAAGAAAAGTTGTTAAATGACTATTTTACCCTTAACTAAAAAACACAAAACTCATACCACTTGTCACTGACCGAGAAGAACGGACCTGCGAGGCGCCCCTAATCCCCTGTTTCCGGAGAGAAGGGACCAGCCTTATCCATGGGCGTCAAGCATAATAAGCACATATCCTGGCAGAAGAGGCTATACCTGCACAAGTATCACACTGATCAGCATCCGTCTCGCAAGTATTGGAGTATGCCGCATGGTTAAGACCACCCTTTTGGCGCCTGGGGGAGACCGTTCTCGCGGGACGCGACATTATTGCTAGCCTACTACTAGTATATTTAATTATCTTTTATGCTAAAAAAAATTCATCTTTTATATGAAAGTCACTAATACTAGTACTACTATTTATGGATGATGAAGAGTATTATGGGAAAGTCATATGTATATATTCGTTTAAAATAGAAAGTGACATTTAATTTGAAACAAAAATAAACTCTAGAAATACATTTAATTTAAAACGGATGTAGTATTAAGGTTAAAAACATTTCATATTATATGTGAAAGTCATAATGACAAAGAACATTATAAGAAAGTCATGCGTAAATATATATATTTTTTTGAAATGGAAGTCATGTGTAAATATTTGCTAAAAGTGAAAAATAAATTTTAAAACAAAAATTGAATTTTAAAACGGCAAATAATTTGAAACGGATGTAATATTTGGTTATGACCAATTTCTTCGTCCTTTTTTAATCCACATATATAAAAACCGTTCTGTCCTTCCTCTACTTCATCAAAAAATAATTTTTTTTATGGGAAACTTCATCAAAAAATAATTAACTATAAACCATTGTTGATTTTTTTTAATAGGCGGTGGTTTATTTATTTTTTTTTTCTCATCTTATATATAGAAATATTCAGTGTTATGAATAGGAATAGAAATAGGAATATTCAGTGTTATGAATAGGAATAGGAATAGGAGCCCTATTATATATAGAAATATTCAGTGTTATGAATAGGAATAGGAATAGGAATTGGAGTATCAATTTTTAGAGTTAGTAGAGTCATCTCCTTAATTGTGAGTTGCTATGGTCAGATCAAAAGGTGATGTACTTGTAAAAAAAGAGAAAAAATTAATACTACTTTCAAGTTCTACATGCATAATTGAAACATTAATCATTATAAATAATAATAATTTGAAACATTAATGATTTTCTATTTCCTCACGTTATTTTATAATAAAGTACTAAATAAAATAAATGATTATTTATAATACATATAGATTAACTAGTAATGAATGTATCTTCTGATTAATGTGACTCTTAATTAATTGTTCTTTCAAGGACCACACAGAAGGAGGAGAGGCTGAGCTATACATATGATGTGAAATCGTTACATAATTAATTAATTAGCATTTTATTAGTTTATAGTTTTGATTGCATAGTTGATAGATAGTTGATTAATTAATTAACCATAAGCCCTTAAATAATCTGATTAATATGGGATGTCCTATCCAAATTGGTCAAACATTTCCTACAAACAAACTATAAGATAATGTCCATACATAATTACATATATAGCATTAATAATCTTGCAACCCTACCCATGTTACTATTTATCAAAGTTTAATTTCAAGATTATCTGTCAAACTTTTATTTTTATTTTTATTTATAATTTCTGTGTTTTTTATATTAAAGGATTAAAATTTATAAAATTTCAAGAGGATTATGTATTGTTTGCTTTGCACATGTAACTTGTTATTTTCTTATAATTGAGTAGCTTTCTCTCACCGAAATTTGTTAGAAATAAAAACATTTAATAACAGTGTAGTTAATTGCTTAATGTCCAATACTTAAGGTTATACTTTGCACAAAATCAAAACATAATTATATGAGTGTATTTGTATATGACACAATAATTTTAAGAGATGACCATATATGTTTATCAACAAACTTGGTCAGTTAATTAATTAAATTTAATTATTATTGTTTAATTTAAAAGAATGAGTCGCTTGAACGTATAAGTTAATTTATCAGTGAAAAATGAATGGTTCAACTTACACTGTATACAAATGTCACAATGATGTTATCAAAGACTCAGTTTTCTATCCTTTCATTGTTACACATTTTGCTACCAACAAAATAGAAACATCACCCAATTAAACATAAATGTTTTTTTTTTCATATAAAACAAGATTAAATTATACTCTATTTTAAATTAATGTCTACTTTACTTCTAAATATTGTTCATAGTTTATTTAATTAGTTAATTTCACGTTCATAAAATTATTTAGAATATAAAACGTGTCATCTCTTAATAATTGACAATCACATTGTACAAATATTTTTGAATAACTCATTAAATAACTCAAATATGCTGTGATTAATTTAGCTGCGTGAACAAAACAACTTAATATACACTCTTATTTCTATTAAAAAGGTATTCTTATATATAATCATTAAAAATTTATAATGAAAAAAGTGAGCAGGAAAAAAGAAGAAAAAACTATCAAGTATCACCAACAGCATTAAGCAACTTCAATTTCTTTAAATTGAAGAAAAGCCGTCGTTGTTTGTCAGTTTTGGTTGGACAGGCCTTTCTTTTTATAATGCATTTAACATATTTTACAAAGCAAAATAAAGATTTTTCCTTTGTTGGGAAAATTCTAGAAACCCATTAACAAAAGCTTCATTATTGTGATTTATTTACTTTTAGTTGTAGCAGATAAAGAAATGGCAATACATAATAATAATAAGAATCGCTTAAAAGTTGATGTAATGCTAGAAAACTATAAGTGGAGATGGTCGATAAATGTATAGGAGTGAGACGAATGACAATGTAATATATGATGCTTATGGTCTCGACGGTTCTTTTGAAAATTTAAACGCTTAAATAATAATGGGAATTATGGAAGTTTCAAAAGTACTAAGGTCACGACTCTTTGTTCGGATCATGTTACCCACTCCCGTTGGGGGTTTAAAGGTGATTTGGAGAACCAACACTCAAATCGTCAAATAAACTCAACTTTCTATCGAGTCATTGAATAGTATGTTGCAATAATATTTTGGTGATTGTTATTATTATTTTTTCTTTTTGGAGATTTCGAATAGTGGTCCCCAATCCCATGTCACAACCCCATTTCCTTAACAACAAAGTACTCGTCAACAAGAGGCTCATCAACATCCAATGTCGAAGATTAGAAGTTTGTCCCTGCTTACATGCTGCAAGCTCGTACCATTGTGTCGAGGCATCACCTTAGTGATAAATATTCATGACAAAAATGAAGAGCTCAATTATGGGGAGCTCAAGTACGGTTCTACGTCGGAGTATGGGTGTCTTGACCGAATTCGGGCATACCCGCATCTCGTTCATCGTTCGTTTGTCGCGCCCGTTGTACTAATGAACAATGGCCTCACGAAGGCCCAAAAGGCTATAAGGAGAGCTCTTCACCCCACATTCGTAAACAATCCATTAGAGAGTCTTTTGCCACTCATTCGTAAACGATCACTACAGTAAGAATTCATCGTCTCTCATTTGTAAACGCTCACCACAAGTAGTATAACTCACCCCCCTTCCTTCATAAGCAATCATCATAATAAGAGTTTCTCATCTATTCTTAGCGCTTAATCTCCAGAAAAAGCTTCTAAGATTCCCGTTTCACCTATTCACCTCCAAAGGTTCTCGTCTCGCTAAGTCACCTTAAAAGTTTACCACTTCACGGGTCACCTTGAAGACATTTTCTCATCGAGAGTCACCCCGAAAACTCTTTGCCACTATATGTCACCTATATAGCTCCACGTCTTACCAGATTACCTCTCCGACATCTCAATTCACTTGGACATTTAGCCGTTACACGAAGTGGTAAAGGTACCTTTAAGACTTTACATCTATCCCGTAATACTTGAAGGTCATACGAAACATGCAAAGCTCATACGACCAACCCATAAGACTAGAATTAACATATAGCATTCGATATAGAATTATGATTCAACGATAACCAATCCAAGAACAATAATAACAATAGTACTTTCCGGGGAGCCAACCTAAAACTATAGGAAGAGGACCATATCATATCATATCAAATATCAATGTGAATTCAACAACTTTCTTTTGGACTATCACTCTTACTCCCACTTTTCCTCATTATTATTATTAGGGTAAAATGTCACTAGACCCCTTAAATTTACAGGTTTTTTGGATTTGGCCTTCAGTTAGGGTTTTGCATGGTTCCCAACCTTTAACTTTCCATTTTTTTGAAAAAAGTCCAAATGACCTGTGATAATAGGTTAGTTATCGCCACGTCATCAAAAATGCCACGTCAAACTGCCACGTCATCAAAAAGGCCACGTTATCAAGCCACGT
>JAYMTA010004999.1:0-11967 GCA_036897625.1 Pelargonium cotyledonis
TGTATATATGTGTGTGTGTGTGTGTGTGTGTGTGTGTGTGTGTGTGTGTGTGTGTGCGTCTACATGTGTGTGTTGTATAAATTTGTATCCGATCCGAAATTTGAATATGAAACTGGTTTCAAGTTTTTGTTTTAATTTTTCTTATGTTGTTCCAGAATTTTTGGTTATAAATATGCATTATTTAGAAAAATTATAATCATAATAATGTTTCTCCTGGAAAGTTATATGAAACCAAAAAAAAATTATGTCAATCGGACATCCGAGCACAAAATTATGAATTTTTAGAGTTTAGATCGTAAAATAAAAAATGAAGACATTGAAATGGGAATCTCATTCCATCTAATATGGTGGGAATCAAATTCCTCATGGGTGAGGGAATGGGAATGGATATGTTCTAATCCAAACACCATCAATGGGAATCTCATTCTCATTCCCATTCTCCATTCTCATTCCCAAACCAAAAATGCTAATCCAAATGGTTCCTTATAATATATCTTTGTTTTAGATCTAGTCTTAAAAAGGTTAGACAAACATATTGCATGTTAAGGGTTTGTCCTACTAAGAGTAGATACTTATCGTATCTCATTGTTTGGAGCATCTTCATTTAAGTGTTATTAATGAAATAGTCAGAATATATTGTCTCTTGTGGGGTGTCTTAGTCTAGAGGCTTTGTTGAATTCAGTTCCTATTTATTGAGCTTTCTTTGTATAAGTCTAATTTGAGTAGGTTTCCAGTATCAGTTCGTTGTTCTAGTTCTGACATTTTCATGGACTACAATCAGTTATAAAATCATATGTCATTTTCTAAGGAGGGGATGAGACATAGTTGTCCCTCAAGATCTGGTATTTCACACACAAAATATTTTGGATCGAAGCCTTATTGCAGTTTCCATGTACCATAGACATTTCACAGCGCTAGGGGTGCAAAATCGGCTACAAGCTCTTTGGCAGTTGGCGGGAAACTTTGAGGTCTAGAGTATTCTTCCAAATCGATACATGATCATCTTTTCAGATCATGAGGACAAACAACTTATTCTTACAGATGGGCCGTGAAGCCTTGATGGAGAACTTCTAATCACCTTTGCTGTTCCAATAAATTGTAGACCAGGTGATGTTATGATCCCACCAGTACCAGGAAAGCTAAAGGGGTGAATTGGATTGAAAGATTTGTGCTGGTTTAGCCAAAAGGAAGAGGGGGCCTTCGAATCAGATTAACAAAGGACTTTAATGTTGCCCTGTTGGTGAGTCAATTCAAGAGGATCCATCTTGACCATGATAGTTTAGTGCATAAGGTTCTCCTTGCTAAGTACAGAGTTCAAAACTCGTTATGGAACGGAAAATGTAAGTCTCCATGCTCCTGGATTTGGAGAAGCATATGTAAGGGAAAAAACTTTTTCCTAGATAAGATGTCTTGGCAAATAGGAAATAGGAAGAGGGTAAGAATTTTCAAAGATGTTTGAACTGAGCACGAAATCATCGACTTTCATGGTGGAATGAACCTTGAGGAATGAGACAAAGTGGAAAAACTTATAGATCCAGAGACTAAGGGGTGGAAAGAAAGTCTTATCAGGGATTCATTTTCTTAGAAAATTTTTGATTCTATTCTCAAAATGCCTATTCCTATAAGAGGCCATCTCGAGGATAGTCTCGAATGGAAGGAGGGAGATAACCCTAGGTTCTCTGTCAAAAAAGTCTATGATATCAGAATGTATGGTTAGTCAAGTAATCAGGTCATCCTCATGGATGTTTGGAAATATTTATGGAATTACCCCATCCTAGAAAAGATTAAGATTTTTTGGTGGAAAAGCACATACTCAACTCTTCCTACTAGACTCAGGTTGATGGATCGAAAACTTGGTAATTCAAGAGTATGTCCTAGATGCAATTCGAATTTGGAATCAGTCATTCACATGCTTTTCCATTGCCCGACTAGTCAAGAAATTAAGCTGGTTTTCCTCGCCCCTTACGATAAGGTCAAACAATATTGATTCCATACCTAATTGGATCCAAACTATTATTCTCAGAGGAAAAAATAAGAGCGATCAAGATTATCTTCCTCTTTTCTGGACTTTTGCTTTGGTGTGGGAAATTTGGAAAGAAATGAAAAAATATTATTTTAACAAGATAGGTTTTAGTAGAGATAAAGTTGTAAGGGGAGCTTCAATCAGAGTTTAGAAATTCTTCAAGGCTTTTGAATAACGAAAGAGACAAAACTATAAAATTCAATCTTTGCAAATCAAAGATCTTAACAAGATTTTTAATCGGGATAAAAACGTGAATCAGGCGGATTTTATTTTCTATTGTGATGGAGCATACTCTCTTTGTGGAGCGGGTATTGGATAGAAGCTCTGGGACAAGTAGGGAGCTGTCAGGGGTCACATGTGCTCCCCCATCAGCTCCTCTAGCTCTTATATGTCAGAATTTGAAGCGGTGGCTTCAACTTGTAATTTTTTTATGCAATATAATTTAAATCATCTTAGTATCTTAATTGACTCAGTTTCTTTGATCAGTGACACCCAGCAAACTAGGTCACAAGAGGACATTGGCAGGGCAGAGGGTAGAGCAACCATAGCAGACATAGAGCATGTTTTGTATGATAGTAGCTTTAATGTCAACATTTTGTATATGAACAGGCAAGTTATTGCTCTAGCGCATAGTTTAGTCTTGATAGGTAGGCAAGGGAAAAAACAACTATGGTTATGTAATAATTGTGATGCTATCTGCCTTTTTTAATTTATGAAGTTCTTATCTTATGTCAAAAAATAAAATACATACCATTGGTCAAAAGGAAGGGTTGGTGCAATACCCCCTAATTCGAATATGGTTGCCACAAAATTTTCTATTTCAAGATTATTCATTTTGACGTGAAAGCATTTGGAAGGTTGAAACTCGTCCTTGGGAAGATGGATATGGACAACCACATCGAGTTTGGCCTCTTGGCAGTGTTTATTGATCGAGTGGTGAACGATGTTGGTTTTTGCCTAGAATGAGTCACTATCATTCTCCTACTATCCTAGAGTGTTTTGGAGTTGGTTGAATGATGTTCATCATTAGGGTAGCAAAAATGGCTTGTGCGGCGAAAGCGACAAACAAGAATTTGGTGAGTTGCTCCGTGATGTTTAAGATAAGATATGATGTGACTCATATTGTAAATATATTTGTCTAACATTAAGGAGTAGAGTGCGGCAAAGTCTCAAAAATGTCTGGAATAGGGAGTTGAGAGTTGTTCCTTATTCTCTTAAGTGACTCACGAAAGTCCTCGTTATGTCCAAATGCTCCAATAAGCTTTTCTGTGGTCTCCACCATAGGTAGTGTGTGGGAGGTCTATCCTTTATCCTAGTTTGCTACGGGTGGAAGATGATATTTCTCTGGTAGCGTCGGGGTCATCGTATTGGTTTGTGGTTGGCTCATTTCCATGTCTTCTTTTCATTATATGTTTTCAGCGGTAGGATATCTTGACTTATGTTATTCAAGTTTCAAATAATAAAACCAATGAGTAACTATTTTGGCTTAGTCAAATGTCGGGTCTAATATTATGTCGCATTAGCCTTCTTTCATACATACCAAGTAATGAGTATTGGGTCTAAGTTAAGTTTGGGCTACAAGTATGAATTGATGCTCCAATTCAGGAGTCGTGAACATGTAGCTTCCATACATCAATATATCATTAAGTGAAAACTTTGGAGGGGACCGCCTCTGGTGTGATAATCAAGATCCCCACATAAAATGATTTTGAATAAATTGATGAACATTCAAAAATCTTCGAAGAGAGATTTCTTGTGTTCTTCTGAGTGTTTTTTGCAAGAATGAGAAAATTTGAACCAATTTACCTTTGATGGAAGCCTCTTATTCTTGCTGATGTGGCAGTACGAGATTCGTCGAGAATTATTGGGGGTTCCATTGGTGGGTTTGTTTTTCTTTTCTTCGGATTTGTTCGAGAATTGTTGCGCGTTCCTCATCCTTCAAGAGCCCTCCATTGTATCGGAGAAGTGGTATTTTGATTTCCGACCTTGGGTGAAATAGTGTTACGTTTGCTCATTTAAGCTTTGGGTGGATCCTTTAACGATGACTTCCCTAAGGAGAGAGAGTGCTCCTTAAAAATTAATTGAAATGTATTTGCATTAGTGAGGTTTAGAAACAAGAACAATTAGTTGCAACATGTGTTAACTTATGTCTTCACCGTCTTTTATGTAAATGCAACTCGGCCCATGACCGAGGTTGACCGGTCCTTTGAATCGGGTTTGGCCTGACACTTTGCAGTGGCATGCTAACTTTGTTGATGACCAAACTTGACGCGTCATGTGACGCCTTCTCACTGGTCTTTTCTACTTGTGATCTTTTGTGTATCATCGATGTATTATTATTTATCAAATTTTAGTTTGAAATTATTAAAAAAATTATTAATTGCCACGTATGTAATTAAAAGTTCATTTCATTTATGTCAATTAAAGTTAACGGTCGTATATGTTTTGCTAACGGTGGAACTAGTCTGGCTTCGAAACTCAAAATTTAAGGGTCATTTTAGCTTATTAAAAATTTCAGGAACTATACGGGTGACTCTTAAAATGTTTGAGAATTATTTTGACATTAAATCTAGTGAGTATTATTCATTGGCATGGTGTTTGTGAAAATAGATAATTACACATACCTACCCAGAACTATACATCTTTTAACCTTGGATACCCTAAACTTTAGCATTAAACTTTGGAAGACCCTGAACTATATCAAACATCTTTCCGTCAGTTACATTTAACAGAATATGCCAATAATTTAGTCATGTGCCCAGCACATGACCACATTTTTTTTAAAATTCAAAAAATACTCGTCACTCTACCATTCTTCTTCATCACTCTCGCTGGAATCACCAAGCTCTCGTTGGAATCATCAAGCACTTGCTAGAATCATCAAACTCTCGCCGGAATTATCAAACTCTCATCATAAAATTAAAAAAAATCAAATTATATTATTGTTAATTCAGTTAAATTATGAATTACATTTTTTCTTATATTAATTTATAAATTAGACCTCAAATTAATCCCCTTCTTGCCCTTTCCTCCTTTCAATTCTAATTTCTCCAAATTAAGTTCATTTACACTATAATGACAAAAACATCTATGTGAGTTGGGCAAAACACTACATTTTCAGGAAAAAAAAACATAAAATAACCAATCAAAACTAAAACATTGAACATGACAGAGAAAATATAACTATATATTACACCAGAATGGGAATAAGAATCGAAGTAATAGTCTGCGTTGATTTTTTCTTTAGCATCGTCGATGATAGAGATGAAAAAGTTTGACATGGACTCATCTTGGTTGGAACTCTCGGTGGTCACGTCTTTATCGGCGTCAGTGAAACGACTCTTGGTGGAGTGGTTCCGCTTGGAGCTCTAGGCGACATTGCTTCTGCAAAGAACCATTGTGAGTGATTTCTAGGGTTTTGAGGAGATTAGGGTCTTGGAAAGGTTTAATGTGTTTACACAACTGAAAGAAACATAACAGTACAAGTATTGTCTTGGCTTTATCAGCCACTGAAGAAGAAAGTGTATAATTCAGTAAAGTCGTTGTCGATCTGGTACTGCTTTGATCATTGTTGGAGACCACCGCCTATCCCTCACAATCCATTGTCGGTCGATCGTTTGGAGCCCTCATAATCGTTTCCAGAGACCACCGCCCATTTATGGTTTTGATTTTTGATTTTTGATTTCAATTTAAGCAACTAAGGGCATGTCCGACAACTTTTTTTAGGGTATTTTCATTTTTTTCCTATTTAACGGACATAAAATGTAATACAAATGGCGTGTTTCTTTCTAATTCTACAGCTAGGTTATTATTATGGAACGGTTACCAAAAGCGGTGGTGTGTGTAGTCAACGGTGAGGCTGGGCGTTGCTGTTCTTTCTGAAGTATGCGATGGGTACGTAGAGTATGTAGATGGCGTTAGCGCTGGGTGATCGTTTGAAGATGCTTGAGTTGGAGAAGGAGGAGGAGGGTGACTTGGAGTTAAGCTTTGAGGAGAACGTTGATCAACCGGCTGGAGTTCAACGATGAAGGGTTCTAGGTACGTAGGTTTATGACTCAAGTTTCTATTCATGAAAGCTTTGGAGGTGTTTGATGATAGTTTGGCGCCCTCTAAACAATGTTTTATTTTTTAATTTTATCATGCCAATGATGCTAAAAGGGTGGTTGAAGGTGGTCCTTTAACGTACAACCACCATGTTCTGTTGTGTAAATTGATGAAACCGGGTGTCTTGTCGGCGGAGGTAGAACTGTTTGAAACTAGTTTGTGGGTTCAATTGCATGATTTTCTGGAGGGATTCCGCACAGAGATGGTCTTTAGGAATTTTGGTGATTTTATTGGGAAGTATATGGAGATGAATCCATTTAATTTCATGAGGAATAAGACCTCGTATATACGAATTAGGGTTTTGGTGGATGTTCGGAACCCGATTAAGCATAGGTAGAAGGTAAGGCCGATTGGTGGAGTGTGGTATTAGGTCACATTTAAATATGAAAATTTGCCTCATTTATGTTTCTTTTGTGGTATTATGGGTCATACGAATAAAAATTGTAAGAAACTTCTTAATCATCTTGAGGTTAAGGATGAGCAGGCTTATGGTGTGTGGCTGCGTGCACTAGGGATGAGGCCGGGAGGTGGTAGGGGGGGCTAGGTGGATTAAGGATGATGATGAGGTGGGTGAGTCATCAACTCCAACGGAGGTGAGTCCGACAGTAACATAGCAAGCTTTAGCGGTGGTGAGGAGGGAAAGAGTGCGACTTTGTTGGACAGTAAAAGGAAGCGGACGAAGGTTAGTGGAGAGGGTGGTTCAAAAAACTTGATTTCGGCAGGCCTAGATGTACAGGTTTAATTTTTTCGGACAAATGAGTACCATTTTATTAGAACTGTTGTGATATTGGAAACCCACAGGCAGTGAGTGTGTTGTGTGATTTAGTTAGGTCACGCAAGCCAAAATTAGTCTTTTTAATGGAGACTAAGCAATCTAGAGTTCATTTGGACATGGTTCATTTGAGGATTGGTATGGTGGGTTATTTTGATGTGGATAGTATAAGTAGGATTGAAGGTTTGGCATTGTTTTGATGAATGAGGTGTTTGGAGGTTCACAGGCTTTTATGGGGGTAGAGACAGAAGGAGGCGGTTGGATTTGTGGGATATATTACTGAGTTTGGTTGGTAGGTCGCAGCTTCTGTGGTTGTGCGCGGGATATTTTAATGATATTTTGTTCTCATTTGAGAAGTATGGTGGAAACCCTCAACCATTTTTGTTGTTGAATGGATTTGGGCAGGCTGTTGAAGATGCGGAGTGGGTGTATTCGGGGGCTAATGGTGGTTTCTTTACTTGGTGCAGGGGTAATGATGATAATATGAGAGTCCAATAGCAATTAGATCAGGCTTTTGGTTCGGCGAGTTGGTTTGATTGGAAGGTTTAGAGTTTGCCTTTTGTTTCGTCTGATCATAGGTCGTTTTTTATCGTGTCGGCTAAAATTTTTTCGAGAAGAGTTTTTCGATTTCGATATGAGAATGCCTGGTCAGCTAATCCGAGGTGTAAGTTAACAGTGAGGTTAGGATGGAAGTCGGGTCGGTTCCAATCAATTATGGATCGTATTTGGGCTTATGGGGCTGCATTTATAAGGTGGAATGGCTATGTAGATGGCCCAACTAAAGCTCTCCACAAGGCTCACCGGTGTTTGGAGTTGACGTAGAGTAGAAGGGAGGTGCCGATGCAGAGAGGTCACAGTACATAAGGGCTCTTAAAGTGCATGAAATATTTTGGAGCCAAGAGCCAAATTAAATTTGTTGCAGAGTGATGATACTAATACAAAATATTTTCATGCGGTGACTTCGGCTCATAGACGTCAAAATCGAATAGCTCAGCTTCATAACACTAATGGTGGCTGGGTTAAGAAGGGTTTGAAGCTCGAGACTTAAATACAAAATCATTTTAGAAGGATGACTGAGGGTGTGATGACGGATCCGAGCATTGTTTGTCAATTGACGCGGAGGTAGTGATAATGGAGCATAACATGAGGTTGACTAAGGATTTTAAGGGCTGGGAAATAAAGAAAGCTCTTGATAAGATGCATCCGAGAAAGTCTTTGGATCTAAATGGCATGTTGCCAGGATTTTATAAAACATTGGGAGGTGGTAGGAAAGGAAGTTGTCGATGCTTTCTTACAATGCTTAAATGCATGTTTGTTTTGGATGGTTTTAATGATATGAGCATAATGTTGATTCTGAAAAAGGAGAAGTCGGAAGTGGTAGGATATTTGAGATCAATAGCATTGTGTAATTTTATTTATAAATTGGATTCAAAAGTCTTAGCGAATAGGCTAAGGGATGTTATTAGTGATGTAATCTCGGAGGAGCAAAGTGATTTCATAAAGGATTGGTCATTACGGGTAATATTTGCGCGGAAAATGAATTAATTCATTGGATTGAACGACATTCCCAAAAGGTGGGGGGTTGGTTGGCTATTAAACTAGATATGGTGAAAGCCTAAGATAGTGTTGATTGGAAGTATTTGGAGTTGAGATGGTGTCGTTGGGATTAGCGGACAGTTTCGTGAAATTAATTATGCTATGTGTAACCACGTCCAATTTCCGTATTGATTTGAATGGGAGTTTGATGGAGAGGGTCAATCCTAAATGTGGGATTCAGCAGGGCGATCCTTTATCGTCGTTCCTTTTTGTGATTTGCGCGGAGGGTCTCTCATGTTTGATTAAAGAGAAGGAACGTCGTCATAAGATTATGAGTTGTCGGGTTGCAAATGGTTGTCCACGAGTTTCACATTTATTTTTTGCGGACGATTCCTTATTCTTTTGTAAAGCTTCTCTTACGATGGTTACCTATTTGTCGGACTGTTTAAAGGAGTATGAGAGGGCATCGAGACAAAATATTAATTTTTATAAATTCTCATTGTTCTTTAGTCTGAGCACTAGTGTGGAGATCCGCCAAAGGGTTTGTTGGGGGTTTGAATTTAAAATGGTTTTGGATCATATCTTGGGGTCCCTATTGGTATTAGTCGAAGAAAACATTATGCTTTTGGGAGGCCTATTGACAAAGCCCATGCACATATTGTAGGGTGGAATCGTAAGTTTTTTATTAGGTGCGGGTAAGGGGATTTTACTTAAGTCGGTCACACAAGAACTTCCATCGTACCTCATGTCTGTTTATCTACTTTTAAAGGGTACAGTTGATGGCCTTGAGGAAGTGTGGAATGCCTTTTGGTGGGGCTCTAAAAGGGAGGACCATCGAGTCATTCGCTGGAAGCAATAGAGTCGGTTGTGTGGGAGAAAAAGAGCGGGTGGCTTGGGGTTCCGGTTTGCATGAATTTTAATGTGACTCTTTTGAGAAAAAAGGGGTGGATGTTGGTGTCGACTCCGAGTCCCCTTTTTTCTAGAGTGATTGGAGGTAAATATTTTCCTAACTCTTCTTTTTTTGGATGCCAAGTTGGGTTCGAATCCGAGTTATACTTGGTGATATATTTTTTAGAGCAACTCTCTTTTGTTGGAAGGGTTACAGTGGCGAGTTGGTGATGATTTAATTGTTAGAGTCTATAGAGATAAATGGGTTGGTGAGGGGGTGGGTGTGGATCATTCTATACAAATTCTTCATATGGATGCAAAAATTTTTGAATTGTTTGTGGATGGTGCTCGAGAATAGGATAATCAAAAGCTGCGATTATGTGTTTTGGAAGAGTCTCGCAAGAATATTTTACGTTTACCGCTTTTATGTGGTCATGCATCAGATGAACAATTTGAGAGATGGGAGAATGATGGGCAGTATTCGTTTAGGAGTGCTTATAGGAAGTTTCGGGTAGAGAATATAGTAGATTTAGAGAGGGGTGTTTGGTTGAAGTTATGGTCGTTGAATATCCAACCAAAATTAAAAAAAAATATATAGTGGAAGGTCCTCTCAAATTGTTTACCTAATGCTATTAATTTATTGGGGAGCGGGTGGTGGTTGAGCCTTTGTGTCCAGTCTGTGGCAAGGATATTGAGTCAATGGTGCATACTTTGTTGTCATGTGAGGACGTTGTGGTAGTGAGGCGGAGGGTGTGGCTTGGGGTTTTGGTTGTTAGTGGTGTCACTATGTGGGATTGAGTTTGCTGGGTTTTTAATTATGTTTATGGTAATGGTTTGGACAAAGCTTTATATTTGGGTTGGAGTTTATGGCGTAGAAGAAACGCGATTGAGTGGAAGAGGAGAGGGTTTAGCTTGTGTGGAAGGTGGATATGGACACAAATCTGGTTGGGAGGAGGCTCAAAATTTGAATCTGATTCCTGGTTCTAAGCCTACTGGTGGTCGTGGAGCTGTTGGCCGGAAAGTATGGAGGAAGCTGGAGGAGGGTTTTGTGAAGCTTAATGTAGATGGTGCTACGTTTAGTGATAATGGTTTAAGTGTGGGTTGGGTGATGATAGATGAGGAGGGCGGGTGGTTGGGAAGAGGTTGTCGGAAATGTGAGGGTCGAGCTTTGTTGGTCCCGGCCATAAAGAAGATGGCGGTCCGAGAAGCTTTATCATGGATTAAAGGGAAAGACTCTCAGTGTGTGTAGGTAGAGGGTGACTCTTTAAAAGTCATATTGAAACTCGCAATAGGGTTTGAGATGCAAAATATTTATGGAATGCTTTAGTGATTGCTTATGTCTTGCTTCTAATTTTGAGAAGGCTGTGTTCTCTTTTGTTCATTGATCCGCGAACGTAGTAGCCCATACTCTAGCTCGGGCTGCTAGTTCATTGGTTGGTTATTGTACTTGGGATGCGTCAGATTGTCCACCGATTGTAACTCGGGGTTTCAGTAATGATTTATTATAAAGTTGTATTATGTTTCGAAATAAACATAATTCAGGGTATTCAAAAATTAAATAAAAAAATTTAGGATATTAAAATTTAGAAAGTATATAATTTAGGATAGCTAGGTGTCATGACCCGAGAGAAGTCGTTCCCATTTCCCTCAAAATCCGCATAAATTTTTGGCTAAGCAAGCTAGATGGGACAACTTGCTATATAAAACGTCCTCCTACGTTCCTTCCTAACTACAAGCATGAGGTGGATACATGCTTGAGGAAACAACATGCTTGTTGTTTCAAGCTTAACTTGTGATTACCGTGAAGCTTGTGACTTTAGTAGGTGACAAGCACACAAGTGCACAAAGAGTTGTTGTCATGGATGTGGAGGCCGTAATCTTTTTTTTTTTTTTTTTAAACTAACTAGTTGAGCTATACAAAAGGGGTAGCTCTCCCCTTTAAACCCCACCCCACCCTACCCGACGCACCGACGACCTCCCACATGGAGATGTGTGTGCTTGACCATTGCGACATCCCCTAGGGGACAAAGCGGTAATCTTGATAGTCATATCTTTCATGTTAAGCTATGAAAGAAGACATCAAGGTTATTAGTGGATGTTCAAGCATGACAATGAAAGGCAAAGCAAGGTGGAGGTGTCAACCTATGAGAGCTTCCTTAGCTTGCTTGTTTTCTTGCCTTTGAAGACCTTGAAGGCGATTGGCAGTGAAAGGATCTTCACTTTACTTGAACATTTGTATAAATAGATGATGAGAATATCATTTGTAATTAGTTAGGAGCTTATATCGGTTTTCTCTTAACAGACAAAGAGTTTTTCCATATACATTGTGCACTTCCTTTGTTCAATTGTGTCATTTCTGTGCCATACAAATTGCATGTCCAATTGTTGTTACTACACTCAGTAATCAGCACATATATGCTAACTCAGACATCTGCATAACCGTTTTAAGTGTCGGACGCATCCGAGAAATCAAGAGAATTTCATTCTGGACGTTTTTAGATATTCGTAGTGAAAATTCTCCTTTCTCTCACATAAGTATGGTTGCAAGTGTTACCCTACACATGTGCGTTGATCGCGCATGGGCATCAGCAGATCAAGCGCTAGCTATTGCTGCCGTGCCAACCCACTCGATCCAGATCCAATC
>JAYMTA010005000.1:0-11965 GCA_036897625.1 Pelargonium cotyledonis
TATATATATATATATATAAGATTTCTTTTTGAAAGATTCTTAATTATATTTTAATTTATAATTAGACTGGCGATTCGAAGTTCATATCAGATCAAATATCAGATGTTAGCGTAAAATGTGATTATTTTTGCGTATTTGATCGTTTTAGTCCGGTCCGATCCATATAGTTTTTTTGAGTATAAATCCAATTCGGTATTTTTAATATATGTGGGAATGAATTTCGGATGCCAGCGACTCGGATCCAAGTTGCTAGCTCAGCTTTTAATAGACTATTTTTTATGTCTTAAAATTGAATGAACCCAATACTGACTGTTGCTTTGGCTTTCTTCAGCAAGAATCCTGATTTGTTTGAGCCTCTTAAAAAGGGGCAGAGCCCCAAGGTCAGTACTCACTTCAGTAGTGGCATACTGTTCATTTTAGTTGTGTTACATTATTTCCTTTCTGTGGCACTTTACTATATATGGGCTTTGATTAAAAGGAAACATATGTTTAAAGGCAGTTTTACTTAATATTTTGGACTGTTCCAATATTTTTGGATGGTTAGGTTTTGTTTAATGACCCAACAGAAAGGTTCAGTACTTACTTCCCATGAAATGATCACATGTCTTTCTCTTTCTGTTGTGAGTTCTACACTTTCATTTGACACATACATTAATTTAAATAAACTACTCGAACTTGTTTTGCATGCAGTTTATGGTATTCGCATGCTCGGACTCTCGAGTTTGTCCCTCCCATATCTTGAATTTCCAACCGGGGGAGGCATTCATGGTCCGGAACATTGCCAACATGGTCCCGCCATATGATCAGGTTCTATGGATTCATATTCATTATGAGATAAAAGAGTTTAAGTTTATGGATTTGCACGCTAGCATTGGTTGTTCATTTGTGGACTATGACAACATCGATCATTTCAGATCATGTAACCTTTGCTGACCAATTGTTGCAGCTCACATTGGAAATCTAAAATCTAAAATTTATTTCTCTTTACATTGGCATAAATTTTTTTCCTTTTTTTTTGGTTGTTGCAGACCAAGTATTGTGGCGTGGGGGCAGCTATTGAATATGCAGTGCTGCATCTAAAGGTGAATATAATAGCCATTCTCTTTAAACAGTTGACTTTATAGTTTCACTGCATTAGTAAGTTCATTACTATTAGTGATCATAGCTACATAAATCTTTATACAGAGTAGTGAGATAGTGTTAAATGTAAGAGGACGCCATGTAATTAGTTACCATTCATATCCGCCCTAACAAATTCGTGGGCACATAACATCTATAGGCGTTCAATCCTCGCTCTCCAAACCTCTTTCTACGGGAGAACCTTTCTATTTGCAAGTACTGAAAACAGAACTTATCAAATTGTCCTTCGAAGAATATCAATCATTCTTGTTATTTGTCTCTCTTTTTTTTCTTCATTGAATTGGATTTTGAAAAAAAAAATTTTGTGCAGGTGGAAAATATTGTTGTCATTGGACACAGCTGCTGTGGTGGTATAAAGGGGCTAATGTGTATCCCGGATGATGGCACCACTGCTAGGTGATTCTTTTATATCAGTTACTGATCAAGGCACAAACTTTTAACTCTATGATCACTTAACTATCTCGGGTCGTTTACTGAAGTTTGTACTAAAATTAAGCTGAAAACGATGAACACAAGTACACAACTAGATCAGTATATTATTGAATATTCAGTACATTTTCTACTATGAATGACACATACATTGAAAGTGTCCCAATCTTGGATCACTTTAGTAGAGTGCTCTTTTCTTTGTGGTGATACCATATTCTTGGAGGCACTCATAGAGCATAACGAAGCAAGAGCAACGACTTTGAGTTTTAAATTATGTCGACCATGCCAACACATCGTAGCTTCTTTGTCTTGCACTTATTTCTCTTTTGGGCATAAAACATCATCACACACACATTAATTTAGTAAATTAAGATGCAAGTGGTATGCATTTGTTCTTTGTGTCTTAAATCATTTGCTTGTCAACGTGCAAATGAATGGTTGGTGGATCTTAGCAAATCAATTTACTGTGAACTTCACAATTTTGACAGAGAAACTTCCATATAGTCATTGTGTTAAACTTTCATTCTAATGTTACTTACATATGGTCAATAATGCATAAGAAACACAAAAACATTTGTTTTGCTTTGTGATGGACTGTGTGATTTGCTGAATTATATAGTACTCTTTGTAGTGTGCATTCATTTTTGGAAGTCAAAAATCAGAGGAACCGGAGACACAAAGCATAGTGTTCTTGTGCAACTACTAATTGTTCTTCAATTCCTTTTTGTATCGAACTTGCAGTGATTTCATAGAGAACTGGGTCAAAATCTGCTCAACCGCAAAGAACAAGGTGAAAGCTGAATGCAAGAGCTTAACATTCGAGGAACAATGCGCCAACTGTGAGAAGGTAACTTACCAATACGTATAGTACAACATAATATATGGTAAATGAGATCATGTTGCTCGTAGCTCAAATCACAAGCTCGTATCTTTATATATGCTTAAAATTGACATGATCACAACATCGTGTTTGTTGCTTAACTGTTTAGACATATCAGTATTCGAGTCACACACCCCATCCATACGTTAGAATAGCCTAGTATCAGTAGATCAGAAAATATACTTCACGATCCAAACATTGTTTATTTTCTTCATTATTGCAAGTTGCATATCCGTGAACCAATAGTATATGACAGGCCACATTCCACCGACAAGACTAATTTCCTATTCCGAAAACGTCCCTTTAATTTACCTAAATTACTACCCGAATTGTCCTCCTTAATTTATCCATTCTACACCGCGATGCATAAATTATACAGCTTTCGAAACTTTTTGCATAATTCTTATAAACATTGGCATGATCGATGATGCATTTCAGGAGGCAGTGAATGTGTCGGTGACGAACCTGTTGACATACCCATTTGTGAGAGAGGCAGTGATCAAGAAGCGCCTTTCTCTGAAAGGCGCACACTACGATTTCGTGAAGGGCACATTTGAAGTCTGGGATTTGGGTTTCAGTCTCTCGGTTTCGCAGTCCGCATGAGCCTAACTCATGTTTCATATGTTTCATGTTGTTTTGATCTTTGTACATCTTCTCGTGAACAACATTTTGCATTATAAAACAGTTCCTAGGTTGTCCTTTTCTTCATTGAATAAGACATACATGGGTTGCTTCTTTCTCATTTCTAGTTGTTGGACTAAATTGACACAAATATTCAAATTTTGCCTAATTTTATTTTCATTGTATCAACCCAAATAATGACATAAATATTATGTCACAGTTCCGTCACAAATTATATTTTGCGACTGAAATCCATAAATTGGTGATACAAAATTGTGGTATTTTTTGTTATAGTGCATCAATTATATATATTATAATAAAATAAAAATTGTGTCATTTAACATGCTGTATTATGAGATGTTTATTTAATACATTAATATGCCTAAAAAGTGATAAATTTTGAAATTCTCTTATAAAATGCATCAACTTTACTTCAATTATATCAACAATTAATAATCTAACCAAATATATGAAGAATATAAAAAGACTTCAAATTGAATGGTAAAAGCTTCCAGATAAGCACAACATATACGTACATAGAGATGACCAAAAATAGTTTTTAACATCTTTTTTCTAACTTAATACGTTCGTCCATTAAATAAAGCTTAAATATTCATATAGCTAACACACAATTGGTCGCATCTTGTCAATAAGAAATTAATGCTTATAAAAACTTTGGTTTAAAATAATAATAATAATAGCAACAAAACAATAACAGGGAAAAGATTCTAATCAGGTTCTTCAAATATAATTATTTTATTTTCATGGCTCAACGACTCCAGGAAGTAAAGTCACGATTCCTATGATAAAAATTAAGCATAGACTTGACACATATATTAACCACTCTGCCACTACAAGCCGTCCAAGGCTGACCACTTCTTCTGATGCAAATTCAATGAACTCAGTCCAATATCTTTTTCTTTTTCTCGAACACGTTTTTAATTAATAATTTACGTACTAGATTACAAAGTTGTGGTACGTAGCCATGGCTATATAATGGACCATTACGTCTCCACATCCATTAATTTCTTAAGTTTCGATCAGTGCTCTTCTTTAATTAGTGCTTGATCTTCATTATCTACTAGTATTAACATTTTGAATCAGAGAGAAGGTATGTTGTTAATTATGATCTCTTTTGCTAATTATGTTTTTTTACCGTTTCTTCATAAATCATGGTTATGTTCATTTGATATTTGTTTGTAGCGATTTATGTTTTTAATTAACTTGAAACCAAGAAAATTAACGATGATGAAGTCAACAACAGCATGCAACAAAAAAATATTTATTCTATGGTGTAGTATAATTTTTCTTACAAGGACATGAAAACCTTATTTTCAGCTAATTAAGTGGAATTGAAGATATGGCCAACTTGGAACAATCAGTGTCGTACGAGGAAGCCATAGCTCAGCTGTCCCAGATTGTTATCAGGTAATTGCTTAACACTCCGACCAATGAAAGTACTTTCTAGCTGTTCTTCCAAGTTTTGTGGAAATGATCTGAGACAGTACTGATCATATATATGTACCAGTGAGAATCGTGACCTCCGAGGTGTCGCCGCCGCAAAGATCAAACAGTTGGCGGAGGAGCTGGAGGCGGAAGCTGACAAAAACTTCGACGCACTGGAGCGGATCAGGGTCGGCTTCTGCACTTTCAAGACTCAATACTTCGAGTACGTTTTTTTAATTTCGTAATTAATTATACATGGACAATTATTGCATTTTTGTGATATAAGGAAATAAGAAAGTGGGTGATAATTAATTGATAAGTTGTGCTTTTGGATGTAATGAAGTGAAGATTCCAAATTGAAGGACATGAAAGGACAGAGAAAGTGAAAACATTTTACTCATAATTGGTTTATAATATTCATTTCAATTAGTGGGAATCAACAATATTGTTTATGCAAATATATGTTTTATATGTGTTTGGGAAACATTTATTTGTAGTTATCAACACAACTAATATTATAATTCTGCTTGCCAATATAAAAAATAATTAACAGTATAATAAAGTCGAATTTACACCATAAAATTTAAAAAACACCTGTATTTCTCATTTCTGTATTTGATACGGTGATTAATTTAATCGGTTTCATTTTTTCAGTAAGTATCCTGAATTCTTCGCTGAACTTGCTCAAGCACAGCACCCTAAGGTACTATCTTTTTAAGAGTACATTTTATTTGATATAGATTTTAGTATATGAGTTTGTGATAATTAAGCTAATAAATCGTATGTTTATATGTAGTTTTTGACATTTGCATGTTCGGACTCTCGCGTTAGCCCATCCCACATCTTGAATTTCAAGCCAGGCGAGAGCTTCATGGTCCGAAACATAGCTAACATTGTCCCTCCCTACGATCAGGTAACAAATTTTCATTAAAACTTGGATTGATTAAGCATATTCAGCTCATTACATCAAAATCCTTGCTAATATCTTTGAGTTTTTATCTCGTACAGATTAAGTACTCCGGAGTTGGAGCTGTCCTTGAATATGCCGTCACACATTTACATGTAAATATATATTTATATACCAAAATTGGTCAATATGAAAGATTTTTTTTTTACTCCCTCCGTCCCAAAATGATGAGTGTCTTGTTACTATTTCTTGCAAAAATTAAGAATTACAAGACAATTTATTGTGTTTCCAATATAACATTCACTTTCCCCATGTGCAGATTTGCCCATGTGTATAAGTGATAAAGGTAATATGGGAAAAACACTAAATAATAACGAAAAAAAAAAAACAAGACACTCATTTTGAGACAAAAAAATTAGACAAACAAGACACTCATTTTGGGACGGAGGGAGTATAAAAATTTGTCAAAGAACTGGACATTGATTTTTTAATTTGCAGGTGGAGAATATATTGGTGATGGGACACAGCCGCTGTGGTGGTATTCAGGGCCTCATGAAAATCCCAGCAGACGGTACCATTACTAGGTGAGCTTATCGATGAATATTGAATAAGCATTCAGGTCGTTACATTAAGTTATATACTAACAAATTAGATAAATTACAGCGATTTCGTGGAAGATTGGATGCTGATATGCAAGGCAGCGAAGGACAAGGTGTTGGCGCAACACCCAAACGCAACGTTCGAGAAACAATGCTACCACTGCGAGAAGGAAGCTGTGAATGTGTCACTTGCGAACCTGTTGACCTATCCGTTTGTGAGGGACGCTGTGCTCAACAAGACCTTGGTCCTCAGAGGTGCACATTACAATTTTGTCCATGGCGTTTTGCAGAACTGGACTCTTGATGTTGGTCTTCAAGTTTCAGAGATCATCGGCTAACTAAAAATATATATATGTTTGTTATCAGCCTTTTTTGTTTGTTTGTCATGAAGCATGATTTGATTTTGTAGTAGTAGCATATGTGCCTTGTTGATGTACATGTTTCCTTGTTAACAACATGCATCCATGGGACATAAAATAATGTAGTAGTCGCTTGTCGTCTAATTTGTTGTGTTAGCCAATAATTGCAATAAATATTTGTGTTTCTGGTACCATAAAAATGATTCAGAGCACAAGTTCTCACATATTTCATGACACAATCAGAGTGGTTTCTTGTTTACATACTTAATTCTTCACATTGGGTGAGTTTTCAAATAAATTGCAAAACTGGCTATACATTTTTTGTTGTTACTAACTCATGGGATTGGATGGATGACTACCTTTCCAGAAGCGCGGTTGGTTTCAATGTAAGAGAAAGCTTCGACAACCTTGTCGAATGGGAATGGCCCTTTCGGGTCTACCACTGGCTTCACCTTCCCGCTCTCTAAGTATGGGTTTAGTTTCTTCAATACGGCTCCCTTTGAAGGCACAACAAATCTGAAACCAGGGGGTGTCACTGCTCCAGTCAACGCCACCACGATGCCCCCTTCTTTGATTGCTTTTACCGCCTTGTCACACTGACCTGTGATTTTCAGAAACAACAGAAATATAATGTTTGCATTGAATACCAATGAATCAAAGCAGTGGCAGACGCAAATAAAATGTACTTTGAATCAAAGATCCAAAGAGCTATCTCTAATATAACATATCGAGGTTTAAAACTGGATATTGAGATAAAATTCACATAACGTAATGGAAATGAGAATGAGATTTCAATTCATCAAGTTTATATTAAGACTTTTTGGTCATGAGTTCCTCCCAGTTTGACGCTACCTCAGTTTAGTTCAAACACTACCTGAGTTTCATCGGCGAGTTCCTCCCATTTTAACTAACATATATAAAGTAGTAAAAATCATCAGTGCAAGATCTTACCAACAGCATCATAGACAACATCAAATTTGTCGGGCAGATCTTCGAAATTCTCCTTCGTGTAGTCAATAGCCAAATCAGCACCTAAGCTCTTCAGGAATTCCAATTTTCCAGTGCTTGCAGTTGCTGCAATTTTTGAAGCGCCAAACACATGCTTCGCTAACTGCCACAAACAAAAGGGAGCATTATTATAAGATTGAACTGAAAGGAGGCAAGAGAAGTATAAGATTAAAGGTCTGCATAATATTCGGAAGCTTCAACTACCAATCTTGATAGTCCTCTAAATTCTAAAGGCCACACTATTTACACCTAAAGGCATTGTGTAGCTGCTACAAAATGCAAGGAGGAACATCATATCAATTGTGCAAAATCCATTTTTATTGGGAAACATATGCAGGTGAACGCAATATAATAAACGTACTTTTACAGAAAGCACACACATGAACAGGTCAAAAAAAGGTCCAGCAGTAGTCATATTTTAAAGGCATTTTCCATTTATTCATTTAATTGATCAAAGCCTCAATTTGGTTGTGTGAAGATGGTATGAGAATGTGCATGAAACAAGTGAAAGGCGATGGAAAATCTCGTTGTTCAATGCAGGCATCACAAAGGATATAAGATAAGCATGCTCAACACAGCACTAAACCTGTAGTCCAAACATATATATGACTAACAATTTCTTTTCAAGAATTATTCAAGATTTCAAGAAAGCAAGGCATTTTTTGCATGAAGTTTGACATTCATAACACATTTCAATGCTATGTCGTTACTCTCCCCCATAAGTGTAGCACTTGATTCACGTATCTCTGTACGACATACCTGAATCACCAGACTTCCAACTCCACCAGCACCACCAAGAACAAGAATGCTTTTACCAGCAGAAAATCCTGTCCTTTCAAGACCCTCATGGGCAGTCAATATAGCAAGAGGAAGTCCAGCAGCTTGCACAAAATCCAGATTTTTAGGCTTCGGCGCTAACAACTTCTCCTCAACGGCCGTGAACTCGGCAAAAGATCCAAACTGTTTAGGCCCTTCCAATGCTTTCTCATTTATGTCTCCGTACACTTCATCTCCCACCTTGAAGTCCTTCACTTGACTGCCCACCTTCACCACTACACCAGCAACATCGTAACCTGGAACCGTCTGTGTACAGGACAATGTAAACAACCTTACATGATACATTCACTATTTTCTGTCTCTAATTCCCTTTAACTCAAAAACACACACAATGCATCATGTTTACATTTCTCAAAAGCCTAAGCAAACAATTGTACACTATACAAGAAAATTTTAAACGATGAATTCACCCTTTTCTACTCTGTCACTCATTACCTCTTAATCAAACACAATCAAGTTCAAATTTTTCTGAAGCCCAAACAGACAATTATAACCAATGTTAAGAAACTATAGAAAATACCCTAAACCATAAACAACAATTTCAAGTTCTGAACCCAAATTTCCATTCAGACACAGCATCAAAACACCATAAATGCACTAATGCTCAATGTAAATGACTAAATTTCAGATATAACAGTATCATCCCTAACATTTACCGATCAAACCAAACAGACCCAGAAAACATTTTCGGTAAAGAAAGTGAAATGAATTGAGTTACCGGAAGAGGAGAATCGGTGGCCTTGAACTTGCCGAGCATCCTCTTGGCATCAACAGGGTTAATCGCGGCGGCAACAACCTTGATCAGAACCTGATCCTCCTTCACTTCGGGGACAGCAACTTTAGAATCAAACTTCAAAACGCTGTTGCCTCCGTACTCCTCATAGACCCAAGCTTTCATCTCAGACGGAACCGGGGAGGTTTTGGAGGCGTCAGCAGGAGCAGAAGCTGCTTGTGAGCTAGCAGAGACCCTGAGAGAAATGTGTGAGAATTTCCTTCTCTGGAAGGGGAAGCAACTGGGTGTGAGCTGCTTCTTAGAATTTTGCCGGAAAATGGGAGAGAAAGTCCGGAGCTGGGAAGCTGCGGTGGTTGTGAACATGGCTTCCTGGTTTCCAACCGTTACTTTCTCTAACGGCTTATCTGATCTCTTTGCACTCTACTCTAGCTCTTGTTCATAGAATTTGATGTTAATTTATTTTGGGAAAAAAAAATTACTAAAAAAATGTGATGTTAAATTGTTGTTCTAGCACCTTCCAGCTCTGTTGGGTGATTTGGAACCAAGTTGACCATGCCAAATGTCACATTCCAATTGGTTCAATAGAAATATGAGATATCATATTTTTTTCTAAACTTATATCATACCTTCTATATATATATGAACTTTCATCGAGCACGAGAGCATCTCCGATCGAGGACTATGCATCGGGTCAAGCAAAGCTTAGAGATTGTATAATGGAGTTAAAGAGATTTAAGGATAGATTTTATATATTTTTCGTTTATTTAATTTTATCATCTTTTAACTAATTAAAACTTGATAATTATTTCGAAAAATTTTCGTGCTAACTAAAAATCTACATATGTAACGCATAAACTCTATTTGAGTCTTTATAACGTAGAAACCTTAAATTGATGCAAGAAACATAATGTAAATACCTTATTTTTGTAGAAGCTTATCTTGAATTGTAATCATGTAAAATGTGTTGTCGAAGTGTGTTTAGTATAATCACGTGCCAAACACATGTAGCTGCATCCTGTTTGACTAAAAGGGTACGGTACTTTCAACAATACTTCCAAGACTTTTGAAACTGTGCCACGTGCACGGCCAGATCTCTCTTACGCGATTACACATCGACGGTTGATATTTACTTTTTTTTCTTGACCCGACTGTGACGGCTGCGTTTTTCACAATCATCATTTTCGTCATCGCAATCAGATCTCTCGTTGTTTCTCCCAATTCCCAATTCTTCTCTCCGAAGCTCTGCAACTCCGAGGTGATCTCTCGAACCCTGATCTCAAAATGGTTCATTTTTATGCTCTTTCTGTGTGGCCATTGTTTGATTTCTCATTAATTTGTTTTATCTGCTACTCTTAGGGTTTTGTTTGTAAGATAAAATCTCGAATATGATCGTATAAAATTAGTTTAACACTTTTGAATGGTAATTGTTTTGGTCACGAGTGCTAAATTTAGAATTTTGATGAATGAAAAATCGTGGGAAACAGCTGAGATTCAGGTGGATTTTTTATTATTATTTTGTTGAGGTTCTGTGACCCTCCGATTTTAGGGTTTTAAAGTACCTTAGGATCTATAAGTTAATAATAAAGTTGTATCCATTTTTACCCATTATCAATATTTCTCGGCAACCCAATGGTTCTGTGGAAGATGGGGGTAAGAGAAGAACTGGGTGTTAGTTTGATTGGTTTTTGACAACATTTTGATTGTTTTGGATTCTTTTATGTAATTTTAAAATTGGAAGTTCTCCGTGGAAACAAGTTTGGTTCGTGGAAAGTTGAGATTGTTATGACTAAGAGAGAATGTAGTGGGAGTGCTGAGAATATTTTGAATTTTAGTTTCTTTAAAATATGTGAGATACAAGGATTGCATTGTGAATATAGTCCATTTTTCCCTTATTGCTCAAACTGAAGGGGTTCAGTTCAGAGTGGTTGAAGATCCACTGTGGTTTCATCTTACTTGGTTCATTCATTTGTTTTCATTTTGATATTTGGTCGTCAGTATGTGAATGAATTGTAGAAATTTGGTGTATGTTTGTTGTTCACTTGTACTTATGATTTTTGTCTGTTGCTATTTGTTTTTTCTTTGAAGATGGCTGAAGCAAAATCTGGATTGAGGAAACCAGTATTTACCAAGGTTGAGCAGCTTCGCCCAGGAACTACCGGGCACACACTTACAGTGAAGGTTGTGAGTGCAAAAATGGTATTACAAAAGGGGCGTGCTGATGGTACCCAGATGCGCCACATGAGAATTGCTGAATGCTTGGTTGGTGATGAGACAGGAATGATCATTTTTACAGCTAGGAATGATCAAGGTATGCAGTTGAAGTATTTCTGTTTAGTTTACAACCAAGAGTCTTACTAACCCAAATCATTTTTTTGATTCGTTGAGGGTGTTGCACATTTTTTGTATGCACTAAGTGCACGTAGTTTGGTGAAGTTCGTCCATACGGTTTGCAATTTTGCACTTTGAATTGTTTTACAAGTTCATGTTTTTGTATTGTTTTTTGTGAGAGCAATTTTCATTCCATATTGGTTATAGACTTATAGTTTGTTTATCTTAGGTTTTTTACTTATATTTTTTAGACTATTGGCAGTATTTGTAGACATAGATAAAAGAAATTGAACCTTAGTCTTAGGACAAAAAAAGAATTATGAATTTCATCATCATTTATGAATGATAACTGTGTATTTGGGCTCTTTCAAAGGAAAATCCCCTTAATTTTTCATTCTTTTATGTACATAAGGATTAAAATCTGCAATAGATTGTAGTTTCCGTAGATTAATTATATGCTTTGGGATTGCAGCTTTGTTCATTTTACTGTCTTTGAGTGGCCTAGACTTCTGTAAAGGAAGCTTGGGAAGCCAACTGTTGGAAATGGTCAACCAACATCATATGTTAATCGGTTAGCCATGTTCTTTGTATGCTAGTTGTGTGGGCTGATTTTTCATATTGGCCATATGGTATAGATGTGCCTCAGATAAGTAGAATATGTATATATATATATATATA
>JAYMTA010005001.1:0-11960 GCA_036897625.1 Pelargonium cotyledonis
CCCCCCCCCCGGGTGGGGAAGCAGCACCACCCAACATCTCCATACCCCCTCCTCGGCTAAGCGAGCCGTCTCATCCCGGCTCGCCTGATCGTCATCAAGTCCTCCATCACCTCCAGTGCCATCTGTCTTGCGCCTTTTCCCATCCACCACTACCCGCCCCTCCCTTTCCTCTTGAGTCTGAACCCTCTCCTCCCTTTTCGCCTACGTGAGAAAGTGCCCCACCACCCGCCACTTGGTCCGCACCCCGCTTGCCTTCCCCGACACCTCCGACACCAACTCAAGCCCTCCGCTTTCCTCCTCTTCCAAAGCCCGAATCGCCATCTTCCGCCCCAGTCCCGATACAGCCTCGCCCGCGCTCGTCCCCATCGCCATTTCCTTCGCCCCCGACATCCTACCTGTTACAAAACCGCCACACCAGACTTCCTCGAATCCCGCACCTCCGCTACTCGTTGTTGCACCGCCCGACACCACCGGGAAATGCCGCTGCTCCTCCTTGTTACCGATTTGCACCCTCACTTCGCCGTCACTGATCACTGAAAGCCTAAGAACTGAAACTCTAAATGCTCCTCCTATTATTAGAGAGCATACAGTTTGTAAGACACCAAACATAATTAAGGAATTGAACTATTCTTTTTTTAAAAGCATGGAATTTAACTATTATAACAATACAAATACTCCAAAAGTGAAAAAGAAAATAGACAAAGCCCATTTTGGCCCAAATAACTCCACATAAAAATATTTTGGGCCCATAGCTATGTGTTCTTAGAGATTGGGCTTATGGCCCATTTTCAGGAACAAAACACTTTTGATGTTGGGCCGGTTCTCATGAAATTGTTGCATCAAACATTCGCCCATTTTAGTACACTCTCAACAACTAATTTAATTTGGGCCTTGCATAAAATTAGGTTTCCCAGTAATTCTTTCTTTTCCTTCGAATTTTAGGACATGTTTGGAAATTAAGATCAAAGATTGTAAAGATTAGGTTACAAACTGGACTCACTCAATCGATTATATCATTTTTGGCGAGTCAAATCTTGTGTATGACAATGTTGGATCAAATATGACGATCAATGTCTAAACACTAAAATCGATCCGCTTATTATGTCATGAAGAGTCTACCGATATTTAAGATATGAATTGCAGGTCAAGCCAAGCGGTTAAACGAATGGCTTCTGTTTGACCGTCACAAATATCTTGATTTTGGTATTGATGTTACATAATCTTTAACATAATGCACATACAAACATATTTATAGAAAAAAGTACCAAGACGTAGCAATAATGAGTAAAATGTTATTAATGACATTTGAATTGACTAGATTTTTCTTTTCTTTCTTCAAATAGTAATGGACTATAACATTTTGACTTTAACTTCAATTTTACTAAAATAATTGAAAGAAAAAAATCCCAATTTGGTACCCGAATTTTGATGTTTTGTCTTAATTTAGTCCTTGAATTTTTTTTAACCAAAAATAACCCCTGAACTTACATGTTTGGCCCCAATTTGGTCCCTAAACTTTGCTTTGACCCGAAATGGTCCCTGAACTTTTACATAATGACCCAATTTGGTCCCTAAACTTTCACATATTGACCCAAAGTGGTCCTTGCCATTAAAGTTTATATCAAAAGTTCAGGTACCAAATTGAGTCATTATGTGAAAATTTATGGACCATTTCAGGTCAAAACAAAATTTAGGGACCAAATTGGGGCGAAACATGAAAGTTTAGGGACTATTTTTGGTTAAAAAAAGTTTGGGGACCAAATTGGGACAAAACATTAAAGTTGAGGGACCAAATTGAAACTTTTTCCTAATTAAAATTTAAAAATCATTTTGAATCATCATTGGTTAAGCTTCAAAGCCAGTTGAACATATTAGTCAATTACCTACTTTGAAAGTTTAGGTAAAATGTATTGAGTAAAGAATATATCAAATCAAATAATTTTTGAACAATAATTGAAAGAAATGGGGATGGTATCTTTCTTTTCAATATTGCATACAGTAACATGCAATGTTCAGTGAAATGATAACTTCAAGGAAAATTGAAGACCCAAAAACATATTATTTTTAACTTATTTGTTTTGTATTTTGAAATATAATGTAGCACATATCATTGCAAGAGCTTATATATATGTATAGTAGGAGAGTGCAAGAGAAACCCAAAAAATGAATAAGGAACTAGCTAATAATAGATATGAAGCTATTTTAAACATTAAATTTAATTCTACAAGAACATGAGAGTTTATTGAAATTAGCATAGGTTTCCTCCCAAATCACCTCAATAAATTCCAATCATTCCTTCAATAACAAAAATGTCCATGAGTGAGTATAGTTAATGTAATAGAGATGGCGTCACAAAATGTAAGAATAAATTGCAATCACATGAAGTGCCAATAGGGGTGATTTACCAATTCATTACCTAAACCAGAAAATAGGGTTGATTTACTCATTCTGTCAGTCCTTTGTCTTGGTGTCACAAATAGGGTTGATTTACCAATTCATTACCTAAACCAGAAAATATTTCGAATTTTGAAATTATGATAAAGGTATACGTTATGACACGGATAATATCGTGTAAAACATGTTGGGTGTGTATTGTGCACAATGTGTTGGGTCGTGTCTATGTCAATCGTGTTGCTCTATTTAGTTACCGTTTAAACTAGTCGTGTTTTGTGTTCATAAACATGTTGTGTTCGTGTTCAACCATATCCTAAACGTGTCATTTTGTGATGGGTCGTGCAACACATAATCAACCTTCATCATGACACACGCACACAAATTGTCAGCTCTACGTGTAATAGATGTACTTTCATGCTCACTTGTCAAATTTTCTCAACTCAAATATCAGCAACTTCAGCTTCATGATCTGTTGATTGACACACCTCGAAATTATGTCATATGAATTAACTGATACTGGTGATATATCATATAAGCATGTGAAGTATTGTAACGATTCAATAAGATCCATACCTACTACAGAACTCAACTTGGCCTAGCTACCAAATTAAATGCAATGATACCAAGAGTACCTTATTGGTGGGTGCATGATGATCATTTGTCAATATATCATCGCATGCTCATTTTGTTTTATAAGTACAGACAGAGAAGTGAAAACTTTAATAGTAGAAACCAGAAGAAAGAGCAAGTTCATTAAGGAGCTAACCTGGCAACAAAAAGATGGCTCTAGTTCAAATTGCAGAGACTCCAACATGGAAGAAACTCCTGAGCTATGTTGGACCCGGTTTTCTTGTTTCTGTTGCTTATCTCGATCCTGGAAATAGTACGTATAACATTATATCATCAACTGCAAATCTCTGTCTCTTGATTCCTTTTCCCTGCAAGGATATCATATATCATCAGTACATAACAAGCATTTTCTTCATATTCTTGCTATTTGTGCAGTTGAAACAGATCTACAAGCTGGTGCTGACCATAAATACGAGGTCAATTTCTTGTTCTTGACCTTATTTTACTCAGTTAAATAAACTAGCACTTTAAGGCTTTAAGCTTTATATTTGTAAATAACTTCATAATATGCTATATATATATATACATACAGCTGCTGTGGATCGTGCTTGTAGGGCTGACATTCGCTCTAATTATCCAGTCTCGCTCTTCGAATCTAGGAGTGGCTACAGGTCAATAATCCTGCAACTTTCACGCAAATGCATGCATATTCCTGTGTGCTTATGCATAATGAGTAGATTTTTGTTTACTTTTCACTTTCTTTTAGCTATTTGAGGAGGTGACTAAGAGACTTCTTAACTCAAATAACTGTACTATATATTTTCTTTATATACAGGGAAGCATTTGTCACAGCACTGCAAGGAAGAGTACCCAGCTCTAGTGAATAAAACTCTTTGGGTACTTGCAGAGGTTGCTGTCATAGCTGCAGACATCCCAGAAGGTACATATGATCGAGTTTTCGTGTTAATTATGTTAAATACTATGAAATACGTGTCGGTGACCTGTGGAGTATACTTATATATATGTGTGTGTCCAGTGATTGGAACTGCATTTGCAGTCAACATACTATTCCATATACCCATATGGGTTGGGGTGCTCTTGGCGGGATTAAACACTCTTCTCCTTCTCGGACTACAACGATACGGTGTGAGTACAGTCAAATTATGAAACCTTTGTTTTTGGAGTAATTAAGTTTCACTATTTTGAACTTTTCTCTGAACTTGTTTCTATGTTATGTGTGAATGGTAGATAAGGAAGCTGGAGGCTGTAATTGGGATTATGGTACTAGTGGTGGGTGGATGCTTTTGCGCAGTGATGTTACACGCTAGGCCTAATGCCCAAAAGATCCTCACTGGAATGTTTGTTCCCAAGCTGAAAGGCAGTCAAGCTACTACAGATGCCATTGCTCTCTTGGGAGCTCTCATCATGCCGTATATTATTTCTAATCCTAACTAGCTATGGCGTATATACGCATCTGATAATTTAATCCCTTAGTTGCTAACATATGCTGTAAGTTAAGTGCAGGCACAACCTATTCCTTCACTCAGCATTGGTTATCTCCAGAAAAATATCTCGCACATTTGATGGCATCAGGGTGAGCATTAAACTATATGTGAACCAAACAATAATGACAGTAAAATTAACAAATTCGATAATCAAATGACCTTACTTACAGAGAGCAAACAAGTATTTCCTGATAGAGGGTGGGGTGGCATTGTTCATCTCCTTCCTCATCAATGTTGCGGTCATATCTGTCAGTGGAAGTGTATGCTCCAACCCATTGATCAGGCAAACTCATTGCAAGAACATCACTCTTGACTCTGCGGCTTTCTTGCTTAAGGTTCCATGAAACTTTCTCTGCAACCAAACAGAACATAATCTATTCCATTAACTTCAAAGTACCATAAAGGTCTTAATAATATATGACAGGATGCTCTTGGAAACTGGAGTTCAAAACTATATGCTCTATCTTTACTTGCTTCTGGCCAGAGCTCAACCATAACAGGAACGTATGCTGGTCAATTTATCATGCAGGTTCAAATCAATACATCCATAAATCCTTAGTGAGAGGTTTTGACAAAGAAAGATTTGACTCAGTAGTTTTTCTAGCATCTTTTCAGGGTTTTCTTGATATGAAACTGAAGCTTTGGTTAAGGAACTTACTGACAAGGTTTATTGCCATAACTCCGAGTTTGATTGCCTGCATCATTGGTGGACCTTCAGGAGCTGCAAGGCTTATCATTGTTGCCTCTGTAATGTTAAACCATATTCATGATTCATGCTCATAATGGAAGTGTTCAAAACTGAACTGACATGATGCTATTTGTCTGATTTCAGATGATATTGTCTTTCGAGCTTCCTTTTGCGCTGATCCCTCTCCTCAGATTCACAAGCAGTGAAGCTAAAATGGGTCACCATAGGAACTCCATATCTGTGAGAATATTCTCTTACCTGCAAGTTAACATAAAAGAGCCATATGTAAGTATAAGAAAACATTGACATTATTCTGGTCATTCTTTTGCAGCTAACTCTAGTCTCCTGGATGTTGGGGTTTTCCTCAATCGGGATCAACATGTACTTCTTGAGCACCAATTTAATGGGTTGGTTAACAAGCAAAAATGTATCCAAAGCCAGATTGGTACTTACAGTGGTTCTGGTTCTGCCAGTGATGATGATTTACATAGGCTTGCTGGGATACTTAACATTCAAATCGGCAACTCCTGCCAGAGGCTCCCCTGACTTGGTGCCTAGAAACATGGATGCAACTGGATATGTATTGGAGGAAAGAGAAAATATCACAACCCAGACAGCAGATGAGATTGAGATTATTGAAACAACATGCAGTTGAAAAGAATGTTCAGATAGGAGCTTCTTGGCCTCAAGTCCCTGTAATGTCATGTTTTCATTTTCTACAATAATATATTCTTCCAAAAGCAACAAAAATTTCTTCTCTTAGATATAACAAGAAACTGGATATTGGATTAGTTACAAAAAGAACAATTCTGAACATAAAGAACCAAAAAATTGACAAAACTGAAGTTCCTGTATCTCAACTTCCCAACTTGAGAGTTGAGAGATAAATCTATGATAGTTTACAAAATGTTCGGTTGCGTCAACCTTTCTTCTATAACAATCAACAAATTTAACCATTACAAATCAGTACTTGATTACATGGCGGCGCAACCAGAGATCGTACATGATCATATGGAATGCATCAAATTTGACAGGAGGGGAATTCCACTGGAAATGCTTTTGGACCTAATAACATGCCACATGAAAAGATCCTCATTAACGAAAACACATATTACGCAGTAGGATTATCTAGTTCTTTAAGTCATCTAGATGACATGCAATTAAAATCGAGTTTGTAAGTAAAAAGGCATTCCAGATGCAGAAGTCATTTTTAATATTTTATTCCCTTTTTTTCACCACTTGAAAAGAGAATATAATACTTTTTCAAGTTAGTGTGATATATGTAAACGACAGCAAGAAATCATGAACTTAATACTACTGAAATACTCTGGTTGTAATGGAAAAGCTGCTACCTTAACTAAGTTATTGTGCAGAGTAAGAAACTTCTCATACGGTATGTCCTTCAGTTTTTGCTTAAGTTGGTACACATCCTTCTCTGTAAGTATGACCGCAAACTTTTGCCAGTCAAGGATGTCATTGAATGGCAGATCATAATAGTTCGACAAGATCACTGCAAGCAAAGCAACCAAACAACTTAGAGAAAAAACAAGTGTTCCAAACGGTACAACTACACTTTGAGAAGAATCCCTACATAATACAACAAATTCTTAAGACGACCACAAGTTTATGATACTCAGTTAATATTAATCTCTTCACCGCATCTGGGCAACACTATATTACTACCCAAACTTGGATTGTTTGATCATTACAGCAAACAATAAGGGTTAAATAAAGTCTTTGGCCAAAAAAGTCGAGCGATAAGAAGCAAATTTCCTTCTCAGTTGTGATACTCACTTAATATTAATCTCTCACCTAGAGTTTAAGTTATTCACTCATATGGCTTCACAGTTCACAACCACACTTCATAGATAGGCAAGAAATATGGAGAGAAAATGAATCACAAGCATAAACCTTTATGCTGATATGCAAAACTAATTAAACTCTTACCAGGAATGCATCCATAATGGATTGAGTCAGTTATGCGGGCACTATTGACCTGTGAACCACCAGGACATATGCAAAACTTAGTCCTGTAAAATCTCTTTTGATACTCAAGATGTCCAGTAGCCCGATTTATTCTATTGTTGAGAATACACAGTTCCGTGTCATTCTCCCATACACGAGCCAGTATAACCCTAATTTTAGAGTTTCGATGCCCAGCCCAAAAACCAAGAATTGTCCTGTAAAACGAGCTTGTTAATTAAAAATCAAAGCTCAATTAAAGCCAGTCAGATTTAATCCAATTTTTAATTAAACATTCAAGTAGCACAGCTATTTATAGTATACTTCAGAGCAATTTTTACTTCATGTTCTTGACAGAAGAAATAAATAAATTGAAAAGTCAAAAGGAGTGACTTTTTACTGTAAGATTAAGGGTGGCTGCTGGTTGAAAATGGTAAAGGAAGAGCCATGAGACAGCTAAAGTATGGAACTTACCCATATCTATATAACCGTGTTTATGAAGTGCAAAGTTCGTATCCCATAATAGTACCTGTTTTCCACATCATTCCCTCCAGCTGGAAGAGCAAAGGGCTGCAGCACTTGAGGAAGAGCAACATCTTTGTGTGGAATGAATCCAACATCATAACTTGGGGAGCATACAACACGAATAGAATTTTTCACAAGAAGTGGAACCCCTTCAGTAGCCCTTACTCCAACATCATGACAAGTAACAAAGAAGTGATCAGCCCCAAGTGTTCTGTTCCAGTAAGGATACTTGGCTATTAGACTGTCCACATAATTCTGGACAATTATGGTCATATTCTCATATGATGTGCCCTGCAATTATCATACACCAATACATGAAAGGTCATCCCAACATGCATACAAGTACATATGGCAAAAAAAATCCCAATCACATATAACCCAAATATGCAACTACCTAGAGACAATGTCCATACTGACCAGAACATCCTCAGTGCACAAACTTAAAAAATATCACAGACAAATGTTACTTTGGGAAGCATGAGATACTGAATCTGCTGCAATGACTAATATGCTTTGAAAATGGACAAAATTGATTATTATCTCCAATTTGTTAAAGATTCCTGATCAAACCAACCCGTAGCATATATAGTGCCAATGTGAGTTCATAAAATGAGTGTCTTTGGTTTCTATTTTGAGAAAAATGAAGAAGTTAGTTAATGTTGTACATTTCCTCTTGTAAACCCATGAACATGAATATCTACAAGACACTCATTTTGGGACAAAAATGATGGAGAGAGTAATACTAAACTGAATCCAAATTTACTTACTTGATTTTCATGCATTTTGTTTAAGTTCATGAAAACTTCACCTAAACTAGCAATTAATTTCTTCACCAAAATGAATACCTCAGCAGTCAGCTCAACTAGCCCTCATCTCCAAGAACAGGAATTTAATAGTTCACATTGATCTTATAGACTTACACATTGCTACTCAATAACGAAGATAGCTAACAGTTTAACACCAATAAATCAGAACTCTAATATTCACTGAAGTCCATACCTTTCCTCGCATCTTATGGCACGAGATCGGAATAAAAAACAGATGCGCCTGATCAGGATCTTCAGTCCGGAACCGACTCTCTCTTATATTCTGGAAGAAATAGCCCTCGCTGGCGTACTTCCCGGTGAGCTTCCTCGGCGTCTGGTAAAACGTGTTTGGATCTCCATCTGGATATATAAAAACCTTGAAATTCTTCTCCATCGCCGCGTAATTCAATCGGAAAATCTCCGGAAAGTGATAAATATCCGACGGCCCCTCATCTGCCACAGCCACCTACAAACCAAAAACATTAGAAGATTGAATTTTGAAATTTGAAATTTTCTCGGGAAAGTGATGGTACATGGAGTACCTGGTGGTTCAGGAGATGCTGAGCTGGGAATTCAGTGAGCTTTGGAGGGTTGAGGGATTTGAGAGAGAGGTAGGTGAAGGAGAGTAGGGTTAGGATAGCGAGAGAGAGGAGAGATCCTTGTAGAGAGCATAGTGTTGATGGTGGTTGCGGCAGGTGAAGCATTTTAGCAGCCGTCATAGACGGCGAAGTAGTGGTGGATTCCGGCGATGGCGGTGATGGGATCGGCGGGGAGAGTGAAGAGAGCAGAGAGTAAAACAGTAGATCACAGAGACGAGACGACTGCTCCACCGGCAAATATATTACTATGCAAATCTTTTTTATTCATTTAATTATTGTGTATTTTTTTTTCTTTAAAAATTATTAGTCATGTAGTCTACAAAAATGATTTTATAAAAATAAAAATAATTAAGTTTTAATTGAATATCTAGGGAAAAAAATAGAAAAGTAGGGTTTGTGCATTTTTTTTCTCCATTTTGAAAGCCGATTAAAACGCATTTAGTATGAGTCAATTAAGAACTCGGATTGAATTTGTTTAGATTAAAATTGATAAAAAGTAATTTGATTTTGATCTGATAGGGGTTGGAACCAAATTTTCTGGGTTATAAAATGAGTGAATTTCTTCGATCCAATCCGTTTGTATTTTTAAGGGTTAAATCCAACGAATCCAATTGGATCGTATCACATTAATATTAAGTCAGATTAAATTTTAAATGCTCACGTGTCACTAGTTCTATTGTTGTCAATGCAATTGGGTCCATAATTTGTTCGGGCAGTATCTCACACACTCTAATATCGAGAGCGAACAGTTTGAACTTAAATTCGCAAACATCCGAAATCCAATCCAATTATTCATTGTCCGAAAATTTCATATATGGATCCAACCACATTTCATATGTTTATTAACAAATTGTGGGTTGGATCCGCAAGATCATTTTGCTTGTAAAACCCGAACCCAAACCCGAATAGCCAGTGCCTTTAACTTATTATACTAGTCAAGAGAAAAATAGTGCATAATACACATTCATTTAGGATAATGAAATCGAAAGTATAACGATCAAATCTAAGAACCAATCACCCATTATAAATAGTGTTACCAATAAATATTGTTCTGGCTCTGTTTCAGTTTCTGTATCTGCAACAATGTTTGATTATTTCTGGACCATCGTCACCATCACAGGCTGTTCCGTGCTCAGCTACGCTCTGGCCCAGCTCTGTTTCTACGCCGGCCGCCGCACCCACGACAATCTGGGACGCGGACCGGACGCGAACCCGGACGGTCTCCGGCAATCCGCCATCGACTCCATTAGTGTCCGCAAATACAGAATAGGAGAAACAGAGGTTCAAGAAACAGAGTGCTCTGTTTGCCTCGGCGAGTTCGAGGAGGACGAGAGTGTCCGAGTGTTGCCCAATTGTGGACATGTTTATCACGTTCCTTGTATCGATACCTGGTTAAGGTCTCATAATAATTGTCCGTTGTGTAGTGCTCTTGCTCATCGTTTGACTTGATTTTAAAGTTCGTCTTTAAAATTGAAGTAATCGTCAACATCAGCTCAACCTTTAAAAATATATTATTTATTAAGTTAGGACGAAACTTTACCTCATATGGCCCACACTTAGGTTTGTAGTTTTAGTTTGTTATGACATAGACATACAAAGATACAAGTAACGGCGGGCTCATGTCTACTGCGATCCACTTCTAACTATGTCACTAGTTCTATGTGACATAGACATGCAAGAACTTAGATATTCAACTAAAAAAAATCAGGGCGACTTTAGTCATCACTTGACACTAACTTGAATCGATTTGGCACTCATATGTAGGTATTTGGCATATCCATTTTCAAGCGAACGGGAGATCACACGGGGGACAACGTTGTTGTGCTGTATGTATAACCCAATGTACTGAAATTTAGCAGTCATGTTGTGAGTGGTGATCAAGAAACAGAACATTAGGTGGTGCTCTGTTTTTGAATGAGACTGAAGTTGAAGGTTCTCTTGAATCTGCAATATCAATACAAATTGATGAAGATGGTTCTGAGGAGGCTAAGGTTGGTGGGCCAATGAGGAGGAAACACGAAGATTTGGGCTCAGAGTTGAAGAGATGGTCAAGTTTCAAGAACTATGGTGTTGGTAGAAGAAGGTCAAGATTGCATACAGAGTATGGACAAAGGCTCGTGCAAGCACTTGATTTCACTTAACTTCTCGACGTCTCACGTTTAAGTTTCAGTGTTTCTTTGCTTACTGATAAAATAAAATAAAAAGTATTGATGAAGGGTGCTTCTTTTGATAGTGGCTTAGTTCTCGCCTTGTGATTCAAATAGCTTGAAACAACCGAATTTTCAATGTTGAAGTATAAGAATTTGTCGCTAATGATTCGTCTCATAAGAATTCGAAAAATGCTAAATGTGCAAACTTTTGTATAAAATTTTGTACAAATTTTTGTGTACAAAATGATGTGGCAGTCTGCGTGACGTCTACTTATTTCGTTTTTTTTGTAGTTTAAATTTAATTTTAACAAACAACAACCCGACGTATATGATACCACTGCCCTCCCATGAATTTCTGGCGCGGAGCGCTCGGTTTATTAGACATCTTGTTCACATGATGCGTTGTAATTGGGCCAACTCACCCAAAGAATATTTGATGTGTCATTTCTTTTTTGCTGACACATTATTTTGTATACTTTTTTTTTTGTACAAAATTTTGTACATATAGCATTGCTCTAAGAATTTGTGTCGATTCGTTTTCTTTTAAAAAATTAGTTATGCATGATAAATTAGTTGTTATTTTTTGAAAGTTTGTTACATAACATAATAACAAAGAATTATTTACTCCAGCAGTCCCTCAACTATCAGGAATGGATCGAATTAGTCTCTCTTCTTCTAAATGGACCGAATTAGTTCCTCCACTATCAAAAAGTAAACTCTATTAGTCCCTGCCGTTAAGTTCCGTCAAATCACCCGTTAAA
>JAYMTA010005002.1:0-11960 GCA_036897625.1 Pelargonium cotyledonis
ATATATATATAGAGAGAGAGAGAGAGAGAGAGAGAGAGAGAGAGAGAGAGAGCTCTAAATCTGTAATTGTAAAAAAAAAATTAAATTTTTGTAAAGATCTTACCGGAAAGCTTTGACTTTTCCGGCGACACTTTAAATTTTCTGGAGAAACTATGGTGTTTCCGGCGAAGGTGATGAACATATTCTTAATGAAGAAGAGGGTAATAGAGTAAAGGGTATTTTTGGAATTTCAAAAAATATAGTGGTAATGTGCAGGACATATGACTTAAAATTTGGAATATTTCGTTAACTTTGACGGAAAAATTGGATTACATGTTAAATAGAATCTTCAAAGATGGTAAAAATAATATCATAATCTTTAAAATAGGTATGTATAATAAGCAGGTAAGGATAATTCTCGTTTTACTTTTAGCTAAAAGTTGGTGGCTACATTAGCCAAAACAATAGTTAAAAGTCTCAAAACATCATGATTAGCCTTATATCATTTGCAAATTGTACCCATCAAATATCACATTCCCATTGGATCCTATCTCAATCTAAAACCTCAATTTGTATGTTTAGTAGACAAAAAAATATTTAAAGGATCTTTCTTTTTTCCAAACTTTTTTCCCTTCATTTTTTTATTCCTTCTTTTTAATTTGTAGCCTTCAAATTAGGGACACGAGATTTTGTGTGTTTTTTGGTTTTTAAGAATGTCAAACTCATTAGGTTAATTAGTCAAGTTGGAAAGAAGAATATCCTATTTCTCATAACCATTCATGGTCAACTTTTTTTATGTTGTTTTTGTTTTATGCTTGTAATGCGCAATTTGTTTGGACAAGATTAGCAATTGGTGTCTCCATTTTCCACATAAAAGTATGCAAATAGTGATGCCAAATCTGGTTGCATGGTTGGATTTCCTAGACCATTCATAAGTTGCAAAGCAATCAACTTTTTTTCTCCACAATTCACAATGTGAAAACAAAAAATTGCCTCTTTTCTTCAAATTTTGTTGGCAAACTCAAGCCTTGATCTAAAATGGTAGGGAGAGGACAAAATGCATATTATTAGTGACAATGAGAACTATCTATTTTTTTGTGGGTATGTGATAAACAAAAATTCAACTATACATGCATATTGTGTTTAAAACTTCTTTTTTTTCTACATTTCATCAACATTGATAAAAAGAAAGAATATTTAATTTCCATTTCCCCCCAAATTTTGCTCACATATTAGAACTTTAAGTATCAGAACGATTTAACGTTAAGTTTTTCAAAACATATGATTACTACAAAGTCTCAAATATCGGTTAAATTTATCAAAAAAAACTTTAAATTGCTACACATCATTTTTTATATATTTATATCATGGGGTTTCAGAGCGGGTCCGCACACTCGCGGTTAACATCTTTAAGCCATTTTACCACACTCATATTAATCATCATACGAGATTTATTCACAGTTAAACCATTCACCTCTCCCGATGGCTGTGTTGAGCAGGAATTGAACGCAAGTGTTCTTCCCACTCACACAACTTGTGTTGTCAACTGCGCCGCTACTCTTGGGTAATTGCTACACATCATTTTCAAATAATTTACTCTTGCCTGAAAATATTAATTAAATAATTTTAGAGAAATTAAAAAAGAAAAAAAAAACATAAAATTTTTGTAGTGGAAACGTGGAAGAGTTGTGGGGCTTCTTTGTAAATTGTAGCCATAAATAATAAAATTAGAATATAGAAGACAAATCCACCTTCTCGACTATCTCTCTCCGGTTCTCACATTCCCTCCTTTTCCGACTTGTCGGTCAGTAGGTGAAAACTATTTTCAGGACTTTTAAGTATTTACTGGGTCCCACCCACCTCCGCCACCATCTGATCACACACATGTGACTTGTATTAATTACGCCTATGCCACATGTCCTCTCACCAGCCTTCCACGTCGGATTAGCTCTCATTAGTCATCACAACAAAATACTAAAAAAATAAATTAAGAATATAGCACTACGTATCACTTCTAATTTTGTTTTTAATTATAAACATCACTCTCTAGTTTCTAGAATCTAAATCATAATTTATTGATCGATAATTTAAAATGAATATGTGTTAATTAATAATGTATCAGCACTCTATTAATATGATATTTGTGTAGATTGTGACAGATTTTTTTTTTCTCTTACTTTAAACAATAACATTTTGACATTATTATATAGACTTTAATTGACAAAAAAAAATAGAAAAAAAAAACTTTCAATCACAATTTATTGGCTGAGACTCTAAGTCAATAAATCGTGGCTAATTAGGTAATGTTACATTAGCTATTCACCAATTACACTCATATTTATTTTAATAAATTTTTGGACATAAAATGCTCTGTCTAAATTCCTTTTATTTGTCTATTGTATGAGAATCTCATCCGATTCAACCAATTTACATTAGTTGAGACTCATATATTCTAAAAAAAATAAAATAATAATAACTCAAATTCCTATCATTACTCCAAACTACCAAATAGTCCGTATTATTTTTATAATCAGGTACAGTGAGTTCCATACACAATTCACGTGTTACCCACTTGATGTCTCTCCAATTTCCGTAAATCTAACAGTTTGGTCAGTTACGGGACCCACAAAAGGAACAGTAAAGTCCTAAATATTTCTTGGATTCGCTACGTGGCATCAGGATTGTGCAACCAAAATGCCGATTTTGTGGGTCCCACCCCCACCTCCTTTGTGGAGAGCGCGGGAAGCCACCTCGGATAAGACACGTGGCGGTGACAAATCTGGACCGCAAGTTTAGTCAGCTCCTGATGGGGGCTTAGCTGGATCCATTTTACATAGTTTGGTGGGTGGTGGGGTCAGGGCGGCTGCTAGTCAACTAGTCAAACCGGAATTACGGTCCATTTATCTACACAAATCACAATTAATTACTCTATTCATGTTTATTACTTATGAGATCAAATTAGTAAAAGAAATTAATTTTATTTCAATTGTTAAATAATTTAACTATCTCATGAACCGGAATTACGGTCCATTTAACTATTCGGTTTAATTTTACTTTTTATATAGCGATGACGTAATATTTATTTAGAATGACAGCCGAATAATAATTGTAGAAATAATCTGACTTTTCAACCTATATAAAAATATAAAACATAAATTGATCACATACATAAAGCTTGTATTCCATACTCGAATACGAAGTGAATTAAAACGTCATTCAAAGAATCTAACGATGCAAAATATTGACCACGAAGCTCATCTTATATTATGGAAGTGGAGCTTGACTCACTTAAGTGGCAAAAGAAGATTAAGTGAAAATTACATTAGTTGAGTTCTAACCAACACATAATATTTGTTTTCCATTGGAAATAGACTTGTGTGATAATTAGTTTGAGATGTTTAGTCTTATTAGAAGATTTTTTTTTTTGGAGTTCATGTACATACCAGTTAAGCTCAACTAATGATTAGAAATCATTTGATAAAGTCAAAACCTACTTAAGATTAATAAAATAAAATGTTATTCGGGTCGAATTTACCACTATAACTCCACATAATATTAATTAAAAAAACAAACTTAATTACTGCTTTTAAAAATAACTATTCATAATATAAAAGAGGTTTTTGTAAAACAATAGGAATTTTATTTTATTTTTAATTCCACATTCATATGATGACCCTGTGGCTCTCCATGTGAAGTGTATGGACTTGTAAATTTTTACTCCGCCAAAATTCATTATGGTATTTAGTGTATTTCCAATGCCAAGGGACAAGTTAATTTCAACCCATATCTACTTGTTTTAAATTTTCATGATCCACTCAACCTCAAATTACTACATTTTCAATAAATATGGACTTTAACAAAATTAATGTGCATTTTTCGATATGTTTTGACGAAAAATGTCGATCAGGTGTCTCTTGCAATATAACTAGAATCGCTTGTCATGATCAAATAAGTATATTAGTTACCGAGCCGAGTCCACTCTTATCTTGAGGTGCTTACTCTACCCTCCAACACATTTCTTTTAATTATAATTTCAATAATTTTGGTAAAGATATTAAAGTGTTGAACATCTTCATTCATTGAGACCCATATAAGTAGGTCATTTTAGGACTACTAAAAAAGGTGGGTTCTCTTATATCTCCCCACAATAGTGTATGCACATTTCTATTATTGAAGGTATCAATTATTATCCTTTTCTCCAATTAATATTGCTTTTGTGAATATTGGTCTTCTTGTTTGGTTATAGATTTTTATGTCAAGTAATGAGGCCATATAATAATTATTGATTATTGAGCTTGAGGTTGGTTGAGATTTCATGAAGCACCCAATTATTACTTCCATTTCATTGGTGAAATTTAGAAGTAATTATTATATATGTAGTGTTAATTGGGACAAATTAGTTTAATGAGTTGTGTTTGTGTTAATCTTAGGATTGGGGGCATCAAGAGAGAATATCACCCTATGAGTCTCCCCAACATATCCACCATATATCTGACCATAAAACAAGAAGCTTGGACTTGAAGAATCAATTCCCATGAAGAAGGCGCGGAAGCAGTTCTCGTAGCGTGGAAAACTGGATTGATTGTTTTTAAGATGAACTAAATTCATTGTTGTGAATACAAAAACACAAACAACGAAATAGTATGTCGTACTTGCTATATTAAGTGTTATCTTACTTATGATCGAAATTCATTTTACGCGTTAAAAAAGTTTTAATAAAAGAAATCAACATTACGAGATTATGCTCAACAATCAAATATTTTGGCGTAGTAACATTATGCGTTTATAAATGTCTTGTATTTATGTACAACCTAAATAATAATTTACTTTCAAAATAGGGTAGGTTTTATGCACTTTAAAGAAAAATCAGAGATCCTCCAAAATTAAGATCCAAATTTATTTGGCCGACCTAAATAATTTAATTTTCCTCTTGTTTCTTTGTCAACTTACCTCAAGAAAAATTATTAATAATAATAACATGTACTGTGTCGTTTTATTCATTATAGTAATGCTAAATTTTGTCCGACCAATATGTTAAAGGTACCTGTGGGACAATATTCAATAAATTATAGCAATTATATATGTAAATCTAATGTTCAAGAAATTAAATCACACGTGCAAAATATAATCAAATTCAAATAAAAGCGCAAAATAACAAGTAAATATTTTGAATATTAAAATGTATATGAGTTGACTGATATAACTTTCTATCAATCGCAACTTAACCGAGTAAATGAGGTGATGACACATCATCAAATTTTACTTATACCCACCTAAGTAAATTTATGGCAGCGAAGCGACCCGTCCGGATCTATGATTTTAAATGAGGTGTCATAACCTCATTAGTGCAACTAATATAAAATTATATCAGTCAACTGATGTACATATTATTCTATTTTAAAATAATATACTGTAAGATGTAACTAATAAAATAAATACATAACCTAATAAATCTAAAATTTAAGAGATTGCCTAGGCATTATGGGCCAAGCGGTTGATACGCTTTGAATTTTTTTTGAGGTCTCAGGTTCGAGCCTCCTTGCCGACGGTATGGGAAGGTATTTATGAGTTTAAGGGAACTAACAACTAATAGGGTGACGCCCTCCACGGGAGGTGAGAAACACTCGCCTACAAAGCGGCCCTGCTGTCCCTCGCTTATCAAAAAAAAAATTAAGAAATTAACAAACAAAACAAAAAAGTATTGATGGTAGGAGCCAGGACGATATAGTTTGCCGACAACCAGGCCACATAAATTCCACTATATTATGCTACCAAATAATAGCAGTGTATTATTTATCATTAATTGCAAATATATTTGTTTCAAATTTTGCATAAAATTATTTGAAACAAATAATTTATATTTATATTTGAAAAAATATTATGGTAATCTTCATATATAAAATTATTTACGCTTGACACTCAGTAGATGATTTGATCAAATAGAATAATTCATCTCACAAATTTAAAACCCGCAACTCTTAAATTATTATTAGTTGATATCTCATATTTAAATCAAATTTTGTACAATATTTCAATAGAAAACATCGAACTCATGGCTTCATATTTTCCACGAGCTAAATATAAATGTCGCACACAACCTTGATGCCATGCACAAGTCGGACCCGGTCTAGTGATTTACCACCCAAAAGATCTTTACTTTTGCTTCTTTTTTTTTGTTTCTATAAAAATAAATAATTGGATTAATTTAATTAACTTAAAATAATAATTTGATTACCAACCGGCAGCCAACTAAAAACGACCCCTCCATGAACACTAACGAACCATCCATACCCTATAAAAGAGCTCTCTTTTTCTTTTATCCTATAAATTCTACTAAAAGCACACACTTCCAAACTTCTCTAAAGTGTTACTTATTATTTGTCCGTACATTAAAGAAACTATATAAATAGATGAATATTTTGGCTATATATGGTTATTTTTTTTTTATTATAAGTGAGCGATATCTTTTATTTCAGTAGTCCGTAAGTAAAAATAAAAATACAAAGAAAATGAACTCTAAAAGCATCAATCTGACGGATTAAAGTTCCAAAATGAATGCGCGAATGAAATACAAAAAGAGTTGTCGAAACAACTAAGCAGAGAGTACGAGAAGCTCTTAATGCGAAGTATCGTTCCTTCCAAGCTTGGGAAATTTTGTTGGAACACCATCTCATTACAAGTGAGCCAAATGTGCCATAATGAATATTTTGGCTATATATGGTTAAATGACTCGACCAAATTTTATATGTATCTCGAAATTATTATAGTACTAGATGGTCTTAAAAATGCATCGCTTGTATGATGCTCGTTATCCAGTAATTAAATTATTAAGTGGTGCTCCGAATTCGATATTTGGTAGTCAATGTAAAAGTAAATCTCTTTGATCATCGGATGAAATCTCTCAATGAGTGTTTTCTCGAATTTAAACTCTTTGTGTGGGCAAAGTTGTGTTTATTTATAATAGATGTATTTCTAGTTATAAGTGATACCAACAAATAAATAACAATTAAATATACATTATATATATAATGAATAGGTTTTGTTAAAACTCCATCATGAGGGTTAGGAGCCCATGAAGATTAGTGGAGATTTTGTAGATTTTATTAGCTTTATATATAAACATCTCTTATGCATGCAATTAAACAAATAGATATCTATAAAAGCTTTGCTGAGGAAATCATTACAACGGAGGAAGGACTTAAAATTATGATTCCATTGTTAATTTTTTTTTTTAAGGAAGTTAAATTGGTTTCTATCACCCATTAAAGAGAGAAATTATTTTAAAAAATACATGAATTTTCTTACAACTTTTCTATTGAACATGCACTCATGTATTATGTGTTCCAACTAATAATACATAAATTTTTTTTTTAAAAAATATCACAAATTGCCATGTCAAAAGATGACATGTATTTTATATCTACATCATTATTCCGTTTACGTAAACTATCAACATAATGAAAATTTTCCTTATAATCGAAACAAAATAAAGATAATAAAAAAATCTCAAAAAAATTTAAATTGCGAAGAAACCAAAGTGTACACTGAACCAAGTGAAATTCGTTGTTACCACATATCACAACCAACTCTTAGATGAGTTTTTTAGTCTCACAATAAGTCCCTTCCTCGAACCTTCACCTTAAAATTTGAACCTCGCAACGACTATAAGTCTCCTACTCCGACTCCGAGCATTCCTATGCATTACATCAATAATAAGTGTATAAATAATCAAAAGACAATACTAATCTTGAAAATATATATTGACTTAGAAAAATCAATTACTATAAATTTTAAACTCTCACACACTCAAGCAAAATGTGAGAATTATCTGAAACTATCAAGTCAATTAGTCACAATATTTTGGAGAAGTATTCACATATGTATTTTATTTACATGTATTTGTTACAACTGCTGAAAATGTTTAGGGTAAAAAATGGATATTTTTCAAAGTTATAATATATTTACTTATATTTATTGATTTAAACGAAGAAAAATTTATTTTCGATTTTTAGTATACAAACGTTTATGAGTTATACACTAACAAGTTGTAAAAGCTTATTATAATACGTCAAATCTTACGGACAAAATTTAGTCGATTTTTTTTAAAATCTATAATAAAATAGGTACAAAATATTAACATTTGTAATAAATTCATTAAAATATTAAAACTTATCTATTTTTTAACCTAAACATTTGCATTAGAATATATAAAATACATGTAAAAATACATATAAAAATCTATACATGAAAAAATACTTTTCCAAATATTTTTATCATACTACTAGGAAACATCTCATATAACTATTTTCCATCTCTCTCATAACTATCTCTATCACCAAAAATACTTTAGGATAAAATAAAAATTAACAAAATTTGTATACCAATCATCCTAAGTCCTAACAAAGCTTCCATTCTTTTGGTACAACTTTACATCAATTTCACACAGTATCTACCAATATTTTAGTCCAAATATTGGTAGAAATTATTTGAAAAGTCAATATTGTTAACTACAAATATTCCAATGACTTCCACTTGGCACAATGTCTAGTCAATTTGGCCATCTACCTGTAAAATCAGTCACCCATCTAACACACTAATAACACAGTTCAGATTCATAGAATAATTCAATAAATACAAAAAATAATTAAGTAATTAAAATTCAGATTAGTGCACACTAATTACAAATTTACAATACAAAATTATAAAAACATGGAATAAAGTAATGATAAAATATTTGATCATATGAACCAATTAGAGAAAGACACAATTATGAGAGCTTGTAGGTTTGTTCTATTATTATTATTTTTTTTTTAAATATATAGTTTTTTCAATTATGCTTTGTCTTTGAGTAATAGCCAAGCAAGTAGAGCAGGGCAGTGCAGTGCAGTGCATGTGTTTTTGTGCTCATAAGTCATAAGTCTCACTGTATTTTCAGAATGGGTCCCTAAGTGTATTATATAAATTTTCAAAATATATTTGATCTTATTGGATTTAATTCTGCTAGGGCTTAGTCATATTTGAAGCTTCTCGCCATTTTTTAGGAGTTTGTTTAGTGGGTATCGAAGTTGATAATTTTTTTCACAATCTCAATTTACAATATTGTCAATTGAGGTATGACCCATTAATATTTTAGTACTTATTTTATTTCGCATTTTCTTTGAAACAAGATTTGAAACGTGAGTTGTGTAAACCGTTGTTGAATCCTTCTTTATAATATGATGAGAGAGAGAGAGAGAGAGAGAGAGAGAGGTTTTAAAATTTAGTTGGATTTGTCCATTTGAAAATTTATATTTTCAACGTTACGGAATAGAACTTTTTATTTGAAACAGGTAAATTTTGTAGCATTTATATCATTTGAAATCGGCTTAAACAAACGTTTTGTTGTCTTTTCTTTTTGTCTCACTTATTATGGCTAAAAACGGTTCAATACTATTCAAGTTTCATCTGAACACTTCTTAATTGTATTGTCCTATTTTACGTAGAGGAAAAGGTGATATGAAGCAAATATTATTCTACAAAATCAAGAAAAACTCAAGTTCAAAAATGATTAGCCATAGAAAAAAATGTCATGTTCAATATTGACTAATATTTGAACTTTTAGCTATTGTTTTCAGTATTGGCGACTATCGTAATCAAAAACAAACGACTAACTAAATAATGTTTTGTTGAGGGGTTAATTTTACTTAAACAAACAAATTATTATATTTTTTTGAACAAAAATGGTAGGATCTCCATTGTTGTGAGACAAAGTAGGTAGGGGATGATGGTTACATGACAATGAGAAGAGAAGTTTCATTGGTGGGAAAAAATCTTGTGAAAAATGACATTTTTAGAACCCTACTTGAGAGGAAATGGATATGGAAATTTGAAAGAGCTCCTTCAACATGTGTCCTTCTCTTCACTCTTTATTTTTGACTTTTCTAACAAAATAAGCAACCCTAGCTTCTATTTATTAATTAAGAAGACTCTTGTGTTTCCAAGGTCCTCCCATGACCCTTCAACCATCTTTTTCTCACACCCCTCATTTTCAAAACTTAGCAAAAAAAAAAAAAAAAAATTGTTGGATTCATATTATTGGTTTTGTTTTGAAGTAAAAATATTTTTTAAAAAAATGTAATATGATTATGGTAGTGTTATCATATGAGGTGAAAAGGTGTTGGGACCCATCTAGACTTTCTTGATTAAGCTTTTGTCTTAGTCTCATTTTCTAAATATTCATTGACCCAGTAAATTATGGGTTTATCAAAGTATTCACATACTTAATGTGCTAAATAATATGCTACACATTGGAAACAAATATGCAACTTAAATTATATTCATATTCAAAAACTGTTACAAAAGTCGAGTAATTTTGGATCCGAATATATGTTGATATGTTGAATTGAAAAATTATCACTTGATTTTACTGATTTCGTCAAGTACCTTGGTCGCTCACTTATATATTTTCAGTCTATTTTCGCACTTCGTGCACATGTAAAGAATCAATGTTCTTTGATTATTTGAATTGTTCTCCAACCATTATTACTAATAAAAATTGTATCAGAATAGTTCAAAATGATTTTTGTTTGTTGAAATAACTAGAATCATTCTAAATATTCAGAGTTAACTTCTATGAACAATTTTTTTTTTTTTTTAAATAAACATCTAATTTTTTAATATTTTAATTCTTAAAATGCTGTCAGACGCTCGAACCGTAACTTCTCAAATATTATTTATTGCTAGGTTGGTCCAATTCTCTCCAAAAACATAATGAAACTAACCTAGATGGTCCATAAAATTCCACATTCCACATTCCACATTAATTTTAATGTGGCCAATTCCACAAAACAAAAGCCAAAAAAATAAATAAAGTTTCATTAATTGCAAATTGTGCTTTATGATGGATCATATTTGCGGCACAAAGAAGACTAATGAAAATAAACTAGAATGTGTAGCCCATCGGCGTGGTTCAATTTCACACGAGCCAAACCGCCATGTCCGCAATTTACGGAAACACGTGTTACGAGCCAAAAGGAATGCCACTGTGGCAGTGCTCAATCAACCACGTAATATTTAACTAGATACGCCACGTTATCACACTAACACCACCAACAACAAAAATCAATTGGTTAGTCGTTAATATTGAGCCATCAATATATGGTGACATTAGTTTCTTGTTTTATGTGTATTTTTTTTTTAAAATATTTATTTGTAAATTTTGAATTTCAGATCATTTTAAACAATTAATTGTTTTGACTGTCAAATTAGTCCTCTCAATTATTAAAAGTTGGCTATTTTGATATATAACGAATTACATTTCAAAGTTAACTAATTGTCTAGTCAGAACGAACAAATCATACATTTGAATATCACATTAGTTTTATTAAGCGATCAACTTTAATTTTGTTTTTATGCCACATTAGCGTAAGTTGAGGGAGCATATTAAATTTATTCATGTATTAAAATGGTAGGATCGTGATAACTAGAGAACCTGTCTAATAATTATTTAAAAAATGAGACAGACCGAAAATCGCGCGCATTCTTATTTTGCTACTATTTGTTTGTCCTAGCGTACCTTTTTTTTCCAATGCAGGTTAAGTTATGGTTGACGAAAAGTGCATAGACAAAATACGAGTGTTTGTATCATACCAGTATTATCATGAATATTTATCTGTAGACGTTTATATATTTATTTGTAGATTTACATAAATTTATTCGTGAAAATAACCAAAACCGATTGTTAGTTAATTTCCATATTGTGTAGTTATAAGAACTAACGTTTGTGTAGATACTACATATTTATCAACATACGTTTTCAATAATAAAAGTTAGTTAGAAGGTACTATAAAACTTTTTAATTATTATTAATATCGGCAAAATTAATATACACCCATTGTCTCACGCTCACGCTCACGCTCAGCTATTTCCGTTAATTCTAACGGAGATATTTTAATAAATAATAAATATTTATATATATTAAAAAAGAAAACAAAAATGCTTAG
>JAYMTA010005003.1:0-11960 GCA_036897625.1 Pelargonium cotyledonis
GTCACAATGATGTAGTTTGTCAGGAGTGTATTAAGCTTCCCAAAGTGGGGCCTGAGCGGGCCTATGGGTTGTGGCTCAGGGCGGCGGGAAGGAGGTCGGGTGGGTTTGTAGGGTCAAGATGGCTCCGGGATGAGGCGCCGGGGCAGGACCCGGTGGTTCCCATGGATATTGGGAAGCCGATTTCGAAGAATGGGGTTCTTGAGGAGTAGGAGGCGGCTGGAACGACCTTTGTGGATGGAGAGAGAAGAAGGACAGTTGGCGAGGAAGGACAATGGGCAACCGGACCATTGAAAGCGGGCCAAGGGGCGGCGGCCCGTCAAGGAGAGTAGTGGGTTCTGGCCGGAGCTTTTAGCTCTGGGGGAGGGCCGTGGTATGGCTCTCGAGTGGTAGCCTTGAATAGCCAGCCAGGGTCTCAGGTTAGGGCTTTGGTTAGTTCAGTTTCTGATTTCTCTTTTTGGTTTTTGCTGGACTGGGTTAGACTTCAAGTTTGGATTGTGATGATCAGCGATTCGGGGTGCGTTTTTGTACTTCTGATATATGTCTGGTCCTGAATTTCAGGTCTCCTGTAACTTTTATTATCTTCAATAAATGATTTTCAAATTGCTTTCCTCAAAAAAAAAAAAATTTATTGTGTGCATAAATCCTATTAACTATTCATTACAACTTTATAATTTTATATCTTATCATTTAACGGTAAGTTTATATGTAGCATTTATACTGTGAAAATACATTCGATCTGGTATTAGACATTACTAAACAAACAAACACAAGTATTTATGTAGAAGGAATTCATAATATGCTTTTTTTGTAATTGAAAATAAAAATGAGCATTTTTTATTGGCGTTTAAGAATATATCAAAAACAGCGTAATTTTGTGATTTGTTTGGTCCTTAATTAAGTCAATTATCAGCTAATCACGTACGCAAAATGCGTGGCTTATAAATATTGTCGAAATGATTTTGGTTTGAATTTGACCTTTTTGGCTCTTTTTTGTGTTAAATACTAATACATAATGTGGTCAAATAAAAACTGCTAAACGATATATTAGAGATCACATTTTGTACAGTGTGGATAATTTAAATTATAATCACGTGGAGAAGTAAGAAATTTTGGCAATAAAATATTGATATTTATTAAACATAAATTTGTATAATTGTACTAAACTTTCGTCGTTTACAATTCAATCTCAAAGCTTGTGACAATTCAAGTATCATATAGGGATTTTTTTTGGGAATATGAAACTCGATTCGAAAGAGTTTCGAGTTCGTTTGAGTTGTGGGTTTCAGATCATGTTTCAGGTAATGTATACTATCGAAACTCATAACTCTGAAAATAAGTAAGACTCAAACTAAAAATTCTAAACACAACCATTAGTTTATTTATTGGGATACTTTTTCTCTCTCTAACTAAACGGTATAATAGTTTGACGCATTAGACTGTCATTCTTTAAGGAAAATGTATGTTTCACGTGTCATTAGTATATGTGTGATACATGTGCAACGCACGCCTATTAATGATTATTTGTATCACCACACCAACACAACTTATAAGTGATTTACTATAAATAAAAAACGCGTCAAAAGAATATAACTTCAGAGAATATTGATTTTGATATAAACTTTTTTTAGATTAATGCGGCTTAAACTATAGACTTCTTCGTAACTGAAATAGTAATTTAATTACAAAAGTCAGAAGATGCACAACCCTAGCAAGCAAGCGGCCGCCGTCGCGGCAAACGGCAAGTAGACTCCTGCCGTCTCTGCATCTCCGGCTCAGAATGGCACTCATCACCAGTTAGAGGCTATTCTTTGGTAATCTTCCTTCCCCCATTACGCTGGGACGGTTACGGGCCATTGTTAGCCGCCATGTAGTGGTGGAAGATGTTTCGTTCCTCGGAACCCTAATCGTGCGGGAAAGGCTTTCGGGTTTGTCGTTTTCTCTTCCAAGTCGGACCCTTCTAGGGTTTGCAACGCGCTGCATGGGACTTCTATCCAGGGTTATCGTGTCATCGTAGATTGAGCGAAATCTTCCTTACCCGGAGGCGGGCACTTGCGTGAGGCCTCTTCTGAATCCAGACAGTAGCCTAATCAGGTTTTTCCAGGCGCCTCAACTCGTTCCTCAACTTTTTCGGTAGTATTCAAACCTACATTCAGTAACTTTCGCCCCAAGCAACCTGTTGACACGGCTTGCCTGGGCTTTCAATCAGGAACAGTTCTTGATCATCTCCGGTGGAGTTTTGTTGTCTCTCCAAGTCATCAGTTTCAGTTGAGTATCTCTCTGAATGCTTCAAATCCCAAGGCTTCTCCGAGATTGGAGTGCATTCTCTAGGTGATCGGGTTTTCGCTCTTTCGTTTCCAGACGAGAAATATCTTCAATTGATTAAAGGTGATGGTTGGTCATGGCTCTCTCAGTGGTTCGCACACTTCTATGACTGGAACAGGTTTAAACGGAATGGTGGTCGTTTTGCCTGGGTCACAATTCGTGGTGTACCCTTCCACGCCTGGCATGTTAACAGTTTTATGGCGATCTCTAAGAAAATTGGCGAATTCATCTATACTCACCCAGATTCTCTTTCTGGCTATCATCTCGATAAAGCTCTTGTGCTGCTTCATTCGTCTAATTTTCGAATGATATCAGACTATTACCAACTCAAGGTCGGCAAATCTTTCTTTCATATTGCCATCTCGGAAACTCAAGGAGCCGACCTACCCTCTATTTCTGACACGCCAGTCAGCTGATTCTCTGCTCACTCCTCCCCCTAGAATCTCCTCGAAAACCGCCCATTTCATCCGGTAACAAGTCGCCAGAGAGGAACCTTAATGGCTCCATGCCAGATGCTCACAATCAATCTCCAGGAATTGGGAAGTCTCAGGGGCCCGTGGACTCTGTTGGGTCAAAAAATTTGGAACCAGGCCAAGATGATTAGGGCCCAACTAATGGCCCCTCTCGTATCCAGCCCACTTCTTTAGAAACCCTACAGTGTGACTCTCCCATGCAAACTCCTATTTATGTTCAACCTGCTATCACCGGAAAAGCCACCTTTCCACCCCTCTCGTCGGACAGTCTTCAGAACGTCACAATCCGCGGTCGAAACCTTAAACCCCCAGCTGCTTCTACTGTCCTCAGTGATTCTTCTTCGTCGGTATCTAAATCTGGTAAGGCAGTTTGGGACATCTGTCAGAAAGTTGGTGGCTGTGCAGTGGGTTCAGAGTCAGCAATTATCGAAAAGCTTCGGTTTGTCGGGTTGTTTGCGTCGGGCCCCTCGTGATAGTTTTAATCTCTTGGAACACCTGTGGTGCCTCGGCACAACATAAGAGGGACCGTCTTCGGTCTCCCATCCGTGTTTCGAAACCGAGCATTGTCTTCATTCAAGAATCAAAGCTTCAATCAGTCTCAGCTTTTTCAGTTGCAAGTTTATGGCAGGGTCCTTCGATTCAGTTTTCTTTCTCACCGTCGACCGGCAGGTCTGGTGGTTTAATTTCATTATGGGACCCCAATGCTTTTGTGTTGTCTTGTCTTGTCTTTCACAACAATTATCCTTCGGTTCAAGTCACGGTCATTCGTATTCAAAGTTTGGTGTTCTCTTTTATTGCTTGTATTGATAGTTTCTTTATGTTAGGTTTCGATTTTCACTCTTAGGTGGCATGACCTTTTTCGTGTTTCAATTAGGTTGTGTGCACTTTTTCTGTACTTTTATTCTAAACCTTCGGGTTCGTAATAAAAGTTTATCGCGTGCTTATCAAAAAAAAAATGCGTCAAAATTTTTTTGTAACGACACCACAGTGGTGTTTCTAACTATTACATTTACATATCAAAAACGCGGGCCAATAAAATTTCGTACCTAAACCAATTGTAGTTTGTAACTAAGACGCACATGTCACACATGAAATAAAGACACATGCGTCAATCATCTCTTCTTTTATATATATATAAAAGCTAGTACATTGTATTATGATTCATTTTTTACTCCGAAGTATTCGTAATACTAGTATTTGATCCCGTGCGTTGCACCCGTGCGTTGCACGGGTATAGTAAACTAAAATTAGAACGAAATATATTGCTCATCTGATAAAAATGTATGGCATATTTGAATTTGTATTCATTTTAATGACTTTCTACAAATCAAATAGTTCATTTAAATAGAAGTGCGGGTGTGGAAAGTTTGAATAAATATTTACTTCAATGATTTACTACAAATTGCTTTTGACTAACGTCATTGTCTACTCATATGAAACTTGAAATTTTGAATAATTAGAATGCAATTTTATATCGAATTAAACCAAGTATAATATACTTTTACTAACTTGAAGTTTTAATTTAAAGTACATATGTCCATTGGTAGTTTAGATTGTTGGTGTAAGTACATGTATTTCCCCTAAAAAAACTCATTATGCTTAGAATGAATTGTCAATGAGTTGGTAAAGTTTATTGAAGTGTTAAATTAGCCAAAACCTCAAGGATTCTAAGTCCACTAACACTTGTTGGTTTAAGACCATAAACAACTTCTAAAAATATTGTGGTAGCATAAATGAATTTGTTGCAGTAGAAGCACACATTCATGCTTATGTTTGCTAATTAACTATTGTTATTCAAATGTCAACCAATTTTGTCTTTTTGGGCATATATATATATGTTTATGATTCACATATTATAGCTTCCTAAGCTTGGGCATGTATGGTGTTTGAGAGTAATAAGCATGTTTGTAAAGTCTCATATTGAAAAGATGTAAAAATCATGAATTGAATAGGTGATATATAAAACTTGAAAGATTTTGTTAGAATCTCACATTGGAAAAGTAGAAAAATCATTGAGTTTGTAACTCTTATATAAACATGGTGGTATAACCTATATAGATTAGTTATTGTCATATCTAAGGTTAATACCTATTGTTATTAGTTAATATGATGACTTTTTTGTAACTTATAGGATATGAAAAGACTCTCAATGAGAGAGTTAGAAATGTTGAATTTGGTGATGTGGCATCTTCTAGTGTTGTTTCACCAAGTTTAACATACATATGTATGAATTTTAATTACATTGATGAAAATATATAAGTATAGTAACTTTTTTATCTCATAATTTGGTTTAAATATATTATCATATGATGTTTAATTTGATCCTTTTATAATATATTGATCACCATTTGATATAATGCATATGTTATTTTAGCCACGTTCGTGTGTCACCCCGGCCCCTAATAGTCTATATCACAAGAGTAGTGGAGTTTTGAGTGTCCAGTTATTTGTATGTTGTTATAACAATATATATCTTGAAGTTTTGAAGTATTTTATACTTGTGTGATGCGTCCCGTGTCATTGTAGTACTACCAAGTCTTGTTTCACCATAATAAATAGAGGGCAAGTTTAATGTATTCGCATAACTTTTTGTTTCTTTGAATGAAATGTGTTTAAGCTAATCTTATTAACTCTTTGGGTGTAAAGGAGTACTTTGCACATTTGATCTTATGAAGTATAGTTTGGATGCGTAGCATGCCTCTCAATTTAAGGGGATGACACGTGCAAAACGAGCTCATGTGGGAGACAAATATAAGTGATCGAAGGGATCCGACAATGGAAGGATGGAAAATAGTACATAGAGAATGATCTTAAGGTCAACTCGGAAATCAAACAAATCTTAGTTGGGATGGTACATAGCACTTCGGGATAGAGAGAAAATGTGGCCTATGAGCCTAATCTGATTGGGATGCGAGTTGTAGTCTAAATCAAAAGTATGATCATCACTGTTTGCGCTTGCACAAAATAAAATATTGTATTTAAAAACCCTAAAAATTTATGACATGCCCTCTTATGGGTTTCAGGTTTCCTCTCATCTCCTCATAAAGTGATCTAAAATTTATCTTGAGTGCACTTAGTATAGAATTACATGCAAAAGAAAGTGGAAGCAAGAATCTACAACCACACACAATAGTATTCCCAAGAACAATGCTATTTACCAAATGAACAAAATCCAAAAAGATCTATATATGATCATTCACCGGGAGAAATTTACCGATATTGAAAATGAAGCAACCTAGCTAGCAACGAATTAATGAACGTGTTGTCTTAGGTCTAGATTTGGAACCAAACACAGATTTAAAATTGTGTCTAGTAACCATAATTTAAACGAGTTGTTGACTATTATATATTTTTATACTATACTACGTGAAAGCTAATGATATATACATATACGTAATATAATATTATTGGATGATATATCGAATTGATGTTTCTGTACTGCAATAAAATAAATAGTCTATTTTTTAAACTAATTAATTCAGAAGTGATGACTGATGATAAATAAATAAAATGCAATAAATTATCTAAACCATAATATCAAAATTCACAAATTATAACTTCAAGGAGAATTTTAAGATTTATTAATTTAACCACTTGAAATGTGTAATTAACATTGATAATGATCACTTGAGGGGTGAACTAGCTTGAATTGCTTTTTATATATATAATTACTCTCTTGACTTTGAGTTCTTGGGATCGAAAATACCTATATGTATTGCAAACAAATTTCAACACGTGGTTGCTAAATACACAAATTCTAGGGAATTGCATGCATAATTAACAATCTTTTAGTAATGAAAACGTATAAGATGTGAAACTAATTATCTTATATATTCACGATCAATTTTATTCTCGTTGCAAAATAGATTATTTGAAAATGTACTCGAGTTGTCAAGAGAGAAAATTATTATAAACTTAAAGTAAAAATAAATATCATCAATGATGAGCGTGCAATTAATTCAGAATTATGAATGATGGGAAAAATCACTACCAAATGAAAATGATCACACTGATTATAACACTTGATATTTATGCATGATTTTGTTGTTAAAACATAATGTTTATTGCTTAAAGTGGCCTAATCTTTTTAAAGTGGCCTAATCTTTTGAGAGAGGCCCTTAGTATACACGTACGTGCAAGAATTATATTACGCGTAAACATCACCTTTTTAACAAACCAATTAGCTTAATAAACAAAATTTATTAATGTAGATTAGGCAAGGAAATAAATTAGAGGTGTAGGAGATATATAGCTAGCTTCCACAAGAAAGTGGGAGAGAGTTAGATATATACAGTTTCTTTTTATGGACAAACAAGAAACAAAGAAATGCTCTCCACAATTCAACACATTCATCAACATGTGGACTTTTGATTCAATACAATATTGGAAAATTTTGAAAACTCAGTAACAACTAACACTGCACTACATTATTAATTATGTTTAGCTCTAAGATAAGACATGTCTCGTGCAACGTCGTTGTTTAAATCATTTCCAACTTTTGCTTAATCAATTATACATCTATATCTAAAGATTCACATCAAATCTATAGCTAGATTTCATGTTATAATCAATCTTGAATTCAAGAAAAATAAAAAATAAAATCTTGCTGATATAAAACTGAAATATTATATATCAGAATCATAATAGTTGTGGTCCTTGCAATTTCAAAAGCCTCATGGTTAACAATATTGCAGTGAAAATTCTGCAGAAACTGAAAATAATTAGAAATTATTATGAGATCAGAAGAGGAAGATCATGAAGCAAGCAAGCTAGGGCAAAAAAGAAGAGAAATAAAAGAGGATTGTGTTTTCTCTGTACCACAAACATGTGGGTTTCTTTATCATGCATCATCTATTGTGCCTAAGAATACCTAACCTAGCTATGCACCTATAGCTATAGCTATATATATATATGAATGAAAGTATATATGCTCTTCATAGGTAGGGTGGGGACTGAAAAAAAAAGGAAAAAAAATTGAAAGGCTTTTGTGAATGAAAGTATGAACCCAATAGGGTTTTTTAATTTCTAGTACTGTTGTTATAATTATAATTATGGCAATAATTGTACCTTGTTTCTGATCTCTCTCTTTCTAGATGCCTTGTGTTTCATGACAAGATTTATATATTAATGTAACGTGTCGTAGCGTGATTCGAGTATCATATTTTAGATAAGATATTTCGACGCTTATTTATAACTTGTCGTTTCTTTCTTGTTTTTTATATTCAAAATATAAAATAAAAAAAGGTCCAAGAATTGAAATATATTGCGTTAGTTATAATAAAGTAGCGAATGTTGTTCTCGTATAATTTCATATTTCAAGTTCGAACATAAAAATTTAGGTACTTTGGGAGAGTGCTATTGTTTTTGTACTCCTCCTCAACTTAAATTGAATTAGTTAGTATCCAATTGTGGTGGTTATAGTCCACATTATTCACACTATATTTTTTATCACTTCATATATGGAAAATAAAAGACAATAGAAGTAACTGAAAATGATTAGAAATTATTACTCGTGAGATCATAATCATGATTAGAAGAAGCACCAAAGTAGCTAGAGCATAAGAAAATAAAGTGAAGACAAATAAGAATAGTGTTATTGATTAGAAAAGGTTATTAACTTCTCACCTCGTAATTCGATTCTCATATATTGGGTGGATAGGGTGTTTTAGTGTGTGATTTTTAAATTAGAATATTAGTTTTCTTGTATTTGAATTATTACTTTGTGAACATTAATTCCCATGGGGAAATGAGGCTATATATGTCTACACATATATAGTTTATGAATAGTAAATTATGTACATTATTTAGATTCAGTAGATATTGTTATGTTCTCACAAATTCATTGATCTACAGGTCTGCGAAATTATATTATATTGTCTTAACTTGAGCAAAAAGTTAACGGCTGATATTCTTTATTATGCCAAAAAAAAAAAAATCTTGTGAAGGGCATTTTCGTGGTAATGATATGTCAAAATATTTAGGCTTTGAGACATTATCTATTGTTTTCATGAAGGATTAAATGGATTATGGTGTAAAGAACTATATAGCCATATCAATTTATGTAACCCAAAGAGTTGTTATGGTCACTACTTTCATCCAATCTATTGAAGATCGATGTTATATTTTCTAACATATAGTCGAGTTATTTTAATTCGAGGTGTTATATATAGTCAAGTCTTACTACTAGAACCGTCCTTATCTTAAAACTATATTGTATCATGAAGACAACATGAATGTCTAGTTATAGTTATGTTACTGCTTTTATATCTTATGAAAAGCAACATCTAATTGAACTGTTTGTAATAATTGATGAGGTTTGGCATGAGATAAGAAGCTACGAGTTTGAGGCTTTGAGCTGTGATATATATTTTGTGACATACTATGTATTAATGTATATGCTATAAATGTTGTAGCAGCACACACTTGCATGGTTAATTACACTAAATAATCCATTGTTTAGGTATCAATCAATGCTCTAATCACATGTCTATGTCATAGTCTTACCTCTACATCATCTTAATGGCTGCAGATTCTACATATATTAATATAATACTCCACCTGTTATTTACAACTTGCACCCACATTCTATCCACAAATTAAAGAACAATTTGTGATTAATTAAAGTAATTATAATTATTAATTAGGCAAGACTAGAAAGACTCAAACAAGTAATTGATAAAGTATTCAGACTTTGCTGGTTTCATTAACTTCAAGACACATTGAGTCTATGACAACCTGCATGTTCTTATAAATAGTTTATTATACCACACATGCATGCATTTTGGTCTATATGATTTTATCGAAATTAAAACTACAATATATTATTTCATATGGAATCATGACAAGAATTTGCATGTGTGGCAATTTGTGCTTAATCCAACTTGACTTCAATGCAGAAGAATTAGCTATATCCAATTTCCCATTAATTAATGTTGTGATGTGCTATTTATATATGCTTCTTATCAATGTTAGCTATAGTTACCATAACACATATATACAACTTAACTATATATATATATATATATATATATATACACACACACACACATTCAACAATACTGTAGTTTCGCCAACAAAACGTATATGAAAATACCTAGGTGCACATTAAGCGCGCGCACACGAGTTGACGTAATTCTATCTTTTTTTTTCTTTTTAACCACGTACACGTATGAAATGTGCACACTTTATACATTAACCTTTGTGCAACTAAACTTTTCATTTATCAAAACGGTCAAGTATAGCATATATTTTTTTGAACTCGTCAAGTATACCGTATAAATATTCCAGTATTCATCCATGAGTGTCACAACCAACCATATATGTAAATCACAACAATTCATAGACCATGAATAGATAAAATGCAACATTATGCAGCTCCATTAACCCAATACATACCACCAGGGAATCGAAGGAACTTGTATATTAGGGTAATTAAGATGATATGAAAACGCACAAGCATCAATTTGTATATAACAATCTTTTGTTTGTTGCTGAGAAAACATTATTAAGTAACGATTAAATATTCCAAGATGGTAATTAAATATTTATATACAAACTGACTTGTTCATGAACACATATATCACTTCAAATACAAGTTTAGAGTAACTTTAATTATTTGCAAGTGTGCATATGTTAATTGATCAACTTTTTCCCATTCAACTTGTTCTTATTTAGGGTTAATGAGCATTATTTCAATAGTTTAGATCATGGACTTAACATTAACCATAGAACAATACTCATATTGAAGTTTCTGGGCAACAATATAAGTATTTAAAACTCCATGAAAGCAACCATGTGCTCTTTTATGTTTCCTCAAAGTTATTTCAGGATAAAAATATCAGCCAAACCTAATTAGAAGATTAGGGGCAGTCATATATATATATCCTCCATGAAAATATACCTCAAACTCTTTGACCAGTTATAGAAATCATGCTCATATGAAACTTTGTTAATTCCTTATTGTTCAGGTTCTAAAAAATAATTCATTGTATAACAAGTCACATTATTGAACAGACTGGCTGCAAGGTTTTTAAATTTGATTGTGATCTAATTTAACTGTAATATATGAACCTTAATTATGTAATGTTTGTAGGCTTTCCAAAGGTTTTGTGAGGCTTTAGCTAGCTAGTCCTTGATATACTGTTACAGCTGTGTGTTTTAAACTTTTTTGTTTTGTTTAGACTTTAGTTTACACTCATCTAGAAACCTTGTACATGTTCACATATTATATGTAAAGTTAAATTATTTAAACTTCCAACATATATTCACAAATTATTAGTATTCCTCAACTTCCTATAGTTCTCTGAAAAGAATATGTATAAGAAGCGTTTGGATCAAAACTTTAAACATTAAAATATGAATGACATTCCATTTTCATAATTCATAGTCATTTTCATGTGAAAAATCATAACTTAACATAAAACCAATGAGAATTTCATTGGTATTCCTATTTTGGTTCAATGTTTAACCAAATTTATAATTCAAATGCTACCATAAGATTCCATCAAGCATGAAATCAAGTCAAGGCATGACATTACATATACTGATAAACAAAACATGAAAAATATGAAATAACTAAATGATCATATATAGGGAACACTTGGATGCACAAAACAAAACAAAAGTGTTCACAAACATATTAGTGGTTTGTAGATATCATGTATTCTTGTATCTGTCTACACATTTTGTTATTTTCAAATATTCTTTAAAATACAAGGGCGAACGTTGAAAATTAATGATACGACAAAGATTAAAACATATTCGTGAACAGTTTTTATTTGTGCAATTGTGTTTACGTACTTATTAAACATCCTCATATGCATACATGAAAGCTATATCTAATTGAAACATGCTATTACACATTATCATTGAAGTCATGCCACAAATAAAGCACACACGTACCTCCTTCTGAATGAGCAAACTGCATAATTATATGCACATCAATGCAAGATTCATCTCATCTTCAACCACCAGCAAGCAGCTACTACACACCAAAAAAAATACAGTTAACGAAACCCAAGTCCTTGTTTCTGTGTGTATATAATTGAATATGAAAACAATATTGTCATATATATATTTGATTTACATATATAATAAGAAACAATAAGATGAATACCTAAATATAGTTGATGATCATGTAACTTTCCATTCTGATACAGAATTAAA
>JAYMTA010005004.1:0-11958 GCA_036897625.1 Pelargonium cotyledonis
TCAGTGCCACATATGAAAAATATTAATTAATTAATATAAAATGAAATGCCACATAGACGCCACGTCATCGACGTTAACAGTGCCGTTAACTCAAACTAACGGATGGACTTTCCTGACTAATGAATCAAGAGTCCGGGTACTACTGGAACTAACTTCTTAGTACAGGGACCTGTGCGGTGACTATCGAATAGATGGAGGGCTTCAGAGTATTTAACCTTTTGGTTATTGGCCAACCTTGTAAACTATTTTCAGATTTTGAGTAAGTGGTTGCTGGTAATCTGGTGGTTTTGGAGATTTCTGGGAATCTGTTTATTTAGCAATTTCTCCTCCAAATATCTTAGTTTTGACATTAGCACTAATTAAGTTCAATATCTATAGTGTTCTTATTTTGTTTGAAGAGTTGATTAAACCACACTTAATTTTTCTACTCTAAATTTTCCCATTTTGTTGCAGGTGTAGGTGGATTAAACTGAGAAACAATCAAAAACATTTTTTTAACTACATGTAAATACATGAAAAATATATGTAAATAAAATATATGTGTGAATACTCCCTCTTTTTTTTTTTTACCTAAGAGAATATGTATTGTATAAATATATTTATTAATTTAAACAAACTAATTATTAAAAAATGAAAAATGTTTCAACTTAAACAAAATTTTCAAAAAACAAAATTTTCAATTTCTCTAAATTTTTCATAAAAAAAAATGAAAAAGGGTAATAGAAATTAAAAATTGTTTTTTACAACTAAAGGAAGCCTAGTATTCTTTGGAGAAAACATCAGAAAATATATTTGAAATTTTGGAACTCATGATTATTATTATTATTATTATTATTTTTGTAACTCATGATTATGATGACCAGAATTAAGATGAATTTACATGATGAAAATGGAAGGTGGAACTTGTCAATGTACAGAACCATTATCATCATTATAATCATCATCAAGGTGTGAAGACTTTGGACTTCAACCATATTCAAGTCTTCGTCAATTTTGCCGCTATTCTCTGCATAAAATTACACTCAAATTCAAATAGTTAACAACTAATCATAAAACATTAACATCATTTAATTACTATATATTTGTACGTCAACTTGATCTATATGTTCATTCACGTTCAAACGATTCGACGAATTAGGCTCGGTCGTCTTGTACGCCAAAACTCCTCCATGTACGGAGGTTGAATCACGGATCAAATTAGCTTCTATAATTCTCATTAATTATATAATCAAACCATATTATTGAAACCTTCTCCTGAGAAAAAAGATTATGAAAAGATACACTTGTCGACTATTCATTTGGTGCATGCACTGAACTGAATTCTTAATCACAATGCTAACAACAAATATTATTATTCTCCCATTACAGCTATGTAAATGAGATTTGATGTAACTATATAAATTCAAATGCAATCAACTCTTAAGTAATATTATAATTCGAACTTGACATTACAGAACAATCTATTGATGTGCTAATGTTGACCTCTTCCCTTGTTTGCACTTTCAGTTGTTTTAGTAAATACGGGCTTCAATAATTAGGCAGGTTTTTTTGTCATGAAGCTTTTTTTTCCATGGAAATGGTTTTCAATTTCTTGTCATGTTCTCTAATGTGGTCCTAGTTGTGTCAAATTTATATTATCCCAAATAATAATGAAATGATAGAGAGGATATATTTAAGCTTGGAGTAGACCAAGTCATAGCATCAATGAAATCCCTAAACCTAAGTAATTTAATAATTTAATACAACTAATATATGGAAAGTTTAAGCACACAAACTAAGTGCACAAATAAAAATCTAATTCTAAATTCACTCATCCACAAACCCTCTTGCATACACTAAATGTTTGTGCACTTAGTTTGTGTGTTACAAAATTGGTAGAAAAAAATTGTCGTGGTCCATCCCAACTTAATGCAAACTCAAACCGTCCTGCAGACACTTAAGTATTCGTGCGTGTTGGTGCTCCCATATGTAATAATATATAGTTTCTTTTCACCATTCTCTCACGTTACTACTTTTAGTCGGCCCATATTAAGGCTCAATATAAATATGAATTGCTATTAATCACTACAAGAAATAAGACCTTATAAGACGGTCCAAAGTAAACATTATAATATTTACTCTTGTATATCATCTTGATCATGCGTTAATAGATACTAAGTAAGTTATTACATAATTATAGATGACAATTTATATATAACTAACTTAGTAGAAAGAGAAACATGGAGGAATGAGCCTTGCCTTAAAGCGGGTTTGATCTCCTCCTCCAACTGCTTGGAAGTTTTACGGTTTCATGTTGTATTTCACTATCCACTAGACGAGTATTTTGCCTTGCAAGATGGTCCAAATTTCCTCTCTTTTTGATGTGGATAATTTGAAGGCCAATTACAGTCGGCCCATATCAAAGCCCAATTGAAAAATAGATTGGTATTAATATTTGAGACCAGATCCATATTGGCCCATATGAGGCCCATCTTCCATCGGCAAATATCAGAGGCCTCTGGTTCTGTTATCTTCGTCGTCGTCGTCATCTCTCTCCCTCCGAACTCACAGTTCAGCGAAAATGGGTTTCGCTGCTTCGCTCACTCACCCATCTCCGCTTCAACTCTCACATGGCGAAGCAGCCTTATCGTCGTTAAAGTCAACTCTTTTCTTTGGGGCTCCACTTACATTATCATCCTCCTCTGCACTGTCTTCTTCTTCTTCTTCTGGTTTGTCACTTAACTCTGTAACTGTAGCAACTTTCCCTCCTTTTAGCTGCTAAGAAAATTTCATAGAAAATGAGTGAAAATTAATTTATGAGTCTGGGGTTTTTCCGGAAAGTTTTTTGATGGAACCAAATGTCAGTTTTTGGGAAATTTTCGACTGGAATTGTAACAATAGTTAATTATGGTTTGTTCAATTTCAGGGAAGCGATCAGGTATCCGAAAGCCATTCGTCGTTCTTGCGAGGAAGTTTTCTCCATTGGAAGAGGCCATAAGAATTCAGAGGTACTTGCTACACAAGAGTTGCTAGCTTAAGTTTCTTACTTATGTGGTTTATTGGTATTGTGGACTTATGGTTCATTATTGGGAAAGATAATAAATAAGCACAAAATAGCTTGAATCGGTGCAATTTGTGAACTGTTTTCATGTTATTCAGTTACATGAATGGACACTTTTAAGACATGAAGAATATATACTAGCGTTAATTCATGAGGTGGCATCATTGACTTGATTCTCAGCCCATTGTACTTCAGCTGAGATTTTTTTCTTCTCTATATGTATATTGGATGATTTCATTTCATTGTGATAGCCAAGAAATTTTTTGTTTCATAGTGGCGTATCGTATGATGGATATAAATTAGTCAATGGGAATGAGGGGGGCTAGTGTGTTCTTGAGGTTTCTGTATTGGGGGCATGAATGTGGACTCACTTGCGTCTACTGTGAGGTAATTTAGGTTTACCTCAAAGCTTGATGATTGACATGATGTGCCTTGAAGAGCAGCTACACATTCCTTATATATAAAAGCATCTTTACTAAGGTGACTGCAGACACTTTGAAAAGTTGAACCTGGAAATGTGACTCTCACAAATAATTTTCTATGTTCATCTTTTAGTTAAATAAGTTATAACGTTCAAGTTTTAGCAAGCTTTCTTTTCTTAATTTGCTTTGAGAATTGGAGTTGAGTTCACATGAAAAATTCTCTCAGAATTCGTACATAGCATATGGACCCTTGCATGACATATGGTCAGAGTGATTCTTGATTTGCCTGCTTGATTGCACAATTTATGAATATGTAGAAGAAAAGACCTTCAAAGAAAACCAAAGACTAATAGAAGGCCACCATTGAGGGGTGGAAGGGTCTCTCCAGGTCTTCCTGTGCCTGATGACATACCGAAACCTCCATACATATATTCAGCATCACTGCCAGACATCTCTAGTGAGCATCAGATTCATGATTCAGAAGGCATAGCTCGCATGAGGGCTGCATGTAAGCTTGCTGCTCGTGTCTTAGAGCATGCTGGAACTCTGGTCAGGGTGAGAAACCTCTCATCCTTCAAGTTATCTTTTAGTTTCTGCGTAGTTTTCTTTTCTGGTTCACTAAGTAGGTATTGTGGAGCCATTGTCAAAATCTTTTGATTCTGGTAGCAGTTTTGGAAACAATTGCAAATGAGTTGAGGATGCATTGGAGAATTCTCTTCTGATTGAATATATTTAAATTTGATCTATAGATTTAATTAGTTTCAACTATTTCCAAACAGAAGTTCTCTTTATATCCAAGTATGTGTATCCCAATGTTAACGACAAGATTTTAGTTTGCTCTCTAATTGTAAATTAGAACTGTCATGTCATCACATCTCTGTGTATGAACTTACCAATGCCTTTTGAGATTTCTACCGTGTGTCTGTTTTTCCAGGTTACATGATCCTAGAGCATTACTTGCTCTTGATTATGGAGCCTCAACTGGTTTAATCCTACTACTTCAATATTTGATCTTCTCAGTTGGAACTCCTAGCATTTATCTGTTTGTTGTTCAACTAAAGTTTGGTCCAATTAGAGTCATGTTGGAACAAGTAGTTTTAATCTATTGCTTCCCATACTCCAGGAATGATGAGTTAAGAATCCCCTGTTTGGTTGTGAGGCTTCTTTGGGTTGCAGAGTGTGTAGTGATTTACTAATTTTCCCTTCTGATTCTTTAGGCATTTCTTTTGTTTTTGTGGATGCAATTGTTTCTACTGTATTTTGGACTCTTAGAGTACAATTTGTTTGGGAAGTCAACATAACGTACGTTGCGTATATCTCAGGGAAGTATGTTTTGTTTCTTAACCAGCAGATGTTGTCCTAGCTAATGCCGTACTATCATTTGGTGTGTGGTAATATTTTTGGTCTCAGTCAATTTATCCATTGCATTTTGTAATATGCCATGTTTCTTTTCAGCCATCAATAACAACAAGTGAAATTGACAAAGCAGTGCATGAGATGATAATTGAGGCTGGTGCTTATCCTTCACCTCTTGGCTATGGGCGTTTTCCTAAAAGTGTATGCACGTCAGTTAATGAATGCATGTGCCATGGAATACCTGATTCTCGCCAGCTACAGGTTTCTTTTGCTTAATGCTAATTATTACTTGTTTTACAGGGCTATATTATCTGATGACTGTCTTCTCTGCAGGATGGAGATATAATAAACATTGATGTGACGGTCTATTTCAATGTATGCTACTTATTTTTTATGTTACCTTATTCATGTACAAGATCGCCTACTTAGTCACAACTACTGTAATATACATCGTAGGAATCCCCAGTGTCATTGACTTTATGTGTAGATCTAATCCACTTGCTTACCTTTCATTTTAGTCATTGAAATGTTAATTCATTCATAGACTTAAAAGAGAGCTATAACACATCTATTACTGCTAGCATGCATTCATGTATGAAGTCCTGCAGATTTCTTCTATTTGTTCAATTAGAGAAAATGAGCATTACATCTTTGTATGTAGGTGCACTTAGGCTGGGAAGTATTTCTAGTTATTGGGGATGTCCAAGAAAACTAGATTTTGTGCTGTTAAAAGCAAAATCCTGTTCTGGTTTGTAAATTAAACTCAATTTCTATCTTTCGTCTGGGCACAAAAGATATTAAGTGCTTCATCAGCAAAGAAGTCATGTAAGTGTAATTCATATGGGCGTGAAAAGTGAATGTGCTGACTTGGAGTATAGTAGAACATATTAATTTTAAAACAGGTTATGTCAGTTAATTGGAAACTTGTAAGCAACCAATAATTGTAAGCCTGCTTATTTGTTTATCTGGCACATTCAAGAACTTTCATTATCACTTAGTCTGAATAATTCATGCTATTATGTGCTGCATTTTATTTTGTGCTTCATTAACTCTTAAAATTTCATTCAATAAAATGTACTATTCTGTATAAAAATAAAAAATAAAAAATAAAAAATGAGAGCTGTTTTTCAGGCTGTCTGATATTGTTTCGTTTGTCCTTTAGGGGTATCATGGAGACACATCAAAGACATTTTTATGTGGGGATGTTGATTATGCAGTTAAGCAACTTGTGAAGGTACAACCCTTTTCAATTGTGCATTTGTGCTTTAAAATTAGTTGTAATAATTCTATCCTTTAAGAACTTGGTGCTCAAATCTTGTTTCATTATTGTCTGTCAAAATCATTCATTTCATCATATATTCATGTATACTATTTCTGTTCATTTTATGTATGTTTTGCTTCATATTGCCTGATGTGGCAGGTCACTGAAGAGTGCTTGGAGAAAGGTATAGCTGCTTGCAAAGATGGTGCTAGTTATAAGAAAATTGGAAAGAGAATCAGGTTATGTTTCTTTTTCATATTGACATTCTAATGTTCTTGTTTGCCAACAATTAAAAACTTGTGTTTAAAAGAATCATAGCTTGTGTTTAAATGAGCTTTTTCTCGGTTCTAGTTGATGCATGTCTTGTACAAATTGGAAGTCATAGAAAGGCACCAAAATTGGTTGAGTCCATCGGTAGAACATATTATTTGAATTTTTATTTTGTTCTGGATATATAATTTTCATTTTAAAATTGTATAAAGAAATTTAAGTTCCTTGTTAACCTAGGCATTACTACATATTCAATGCTTACCGTAAACTGATGAAATTTGGGTTGTAGTTGCAGCATCCTGGTCTCAATCATGATAGGCAACATAATTGATGTTTTGTGAATTTTTTCACTGCCTCTCTGAACATCTTTACTTGGATAACTGTTTCAGTGACCACGCTCAGAAACATGGTTTTGGCGTGGTGGAGCGATTTGTTGGCCATGGTGTTGGGACAGAATTTCATTCCGAACCATATATACTACATCATTGTATGTACCCTCTTGATCTTTTTTGTAGCATGTACATTAAGCCCACTTAATCTACAATCATTCAAACATGTTTCTAAATTTGAGGTGTTTGATGATTAATTGGGAATGTTTTCTTTCGACAGACAATGAGAAGCCTGGTTCCATGGTTGAAGGTCAAACATTTACAATTGGTGAGTGATGTGCACAAGCAAAATAAGATGAAGTTGTGATGCCATTTGTATGATCAAATTGAAAGAAGTGAGACTTGTATTGACACTCTTTTTTCTCTGAGTTGCAGAACCCATCCTTACAATGGGAAGCACAGAATGTGTTACATGGCCGGACAATTGGACAACCGTCACAGCTGATGGCAGCCCCTCCGCACAATTTGAGCACACCATTTTAATTACTAAAACTGGTGCAGAAATATTGACAGTATGCTGAGCCAGATTTTGGTTAAATATCTCAGCAGTTTTCTCTTCCCCTTTTCTTTTTGGTTGAAACGAGTTCTTGTAACCGATGGATAATGAATGTAAATCAGCTTCATAGGGATAGGTTGATGTAGAATCATTGCAGATTAAGCAAATATCATAAGTTAGCTAGCTCTCAAAGTTCCCTTGATCCCAAAATGTTTCTTGGTTACTCCTTGATATGTGTAGTCTCAGTCAAAATACACATGGAATGGAACTTGCAGAGAGAAGTGGATTAATTCAGGTCTATGTTTGTGAATCATCATGTATGTTATTGTTTTACTCCTGGGTTTGTTCTTTTTTGAGCAAGTCAAATTAGTCAAGAAATTAACATTCAATAAAACCTACGAAACTAAAGCTACCTACAAGAAAGGGTCTCAATTTCTATATCAAGCCTCTGGTGATGAAATCAGGAGCAATTCCAGGTTTAGGTCCAGCCAAACCAAGCATTCTGATTTTAAAACACATTGCACACCATTTTTGTATTTATCTGGCAGTATTTAAGAGCAGTGAACTTTGGTGAAACTGGAGCATCAAAACAATCACCAACAACACAATTGAAAGCATATCTTAAAAGCAAGACCTAATGCCTATCTTAATCCAGAAGAAACAAGTTGCATTTCATTTTATAACAATTCTGCTGAAGAAAAATAAGATAACTATATAACATCAGAAATTGTCAATATAATTGGGAAAATCTCCTATATCATCACTTTTTAAGAGCAGTGATTGTCATGATCAATGCAAACAAAAACTGAATATATGTTTACAAGATGGCGCACAGACTTCCTTGATGTTGCTTAGCTAGTAATGTCTATGGCGATCCTTGTCCCTTGAAGAATAGGAGCTGTAGTAGTCATTATCTGAAAAATAAGCATGGGATTCAGATTATAAAATGCACAGATACGCAAGTTATTATATTAACAAGAGGTACAGAAAGAATTTGAAATGTGCGTACCTCGCGAGGAGTGACGCCTTGATTTATCTGAATGCCCCCCTGCATTCAAACATAAAACCATATCCATTACAAAATCATCACATATTTCAGTACAAGTCGGGAAAGTATGGTGACTGACTGACACATACCTGAATCCTTCCCTCTATCTTTGGAACGATGACTTCGGTCCTTGGCTTTATCTCTGTCCCTCTCAGAATCCTCTCGCTCCCGCTCCCTATCGGAATCCCTGCCCCTATCACGACTCCGGGCCTTTACTCTGTCCCTGTCCCTTTCTCTCTCCCTCTCTCTATCCTTACTCCTATCTGCAGTTGCCTCGGTTTTGTGATCAGTCTTGGATTTTGCCACAGGCTCATCTCTTCCCTCTCCTTCTGTCTTGGATTCATCGTCACTCTTCTTAGAGTCCTTCGGCCTGTCAATGGGAACTTTTGCCAGTGAACCCTTGGATCCACCAGACTCTGGATTCACCGCTGTTGGAGCTGACTTGGGAACGGTGGCATCATTGTTCACTGGAGGACTAGTAGGCTGAACTTCCTAAAGATCAATGAGAGAAAACCCTACTTCAGTTCAGTAATTTCTTTCTAAAAGGAAGTTTATGTTATCAATAAAAAATTCTATACAATATTTTCATTGTCTTCCTAACAGCCTGCAGATACAGCTTTAATATGGCAAAAAACACTTTAACCTATTATTATTCTATATTGTTTTTTTTTTCTGAAGAAAGTGGTATCTACAATATTATAAAGCAACTTCGAGTAATTTCAAAGATTTTGGCAACTGTAAAATTGCAGACCGAAAAAGAATCATGTAGAGAATGGCGAAACTAGAAAAAAGAGAAGGGAAAAAATCATAGTAACCTTTGGAGCTGGCTGCAATTGTGAATCCCATGATTTGCTAGAGAATGTAAATGTATCACCATCCTTGCAGACATGAATGTATTGTGCTTTGGGGAGACTGTAGAGATGAGCCAATACTTTGCAAACTTCATCAATCCCTGATTTTTCTGCATCAAATACCTTCCACCATGGAGGATTCTCAGGAAGGGCTACTTGGAACCTACGTGCAGCAGCATACACAACCCCACAAGCCACAACCTCACTCTTGAATCGGACACACAATGTTGTACGCAAACTGTTGCATATAGAGAGAATTAATGAACAACAGAGCATACCAATGAGGGGGATGAGTTCCAGTGGACAGAAAATATAACGGGCCAAATCGTTAGAAACCAGTGCACATTGAATAAGCATATATATAAGTTTCATTGAAACCAATAAAATGTACTTCTTGCAGTTGCAATATGCACACTAAAAAATCTGCATGCCTACCAAAGAAGAATAAAATAGAAAAAATTTCTAGAGAGCTTAACGAGAAAGATAGTCAAAGAATGCAGTCATGATCTTATGCTCCCTACAGTACCAGTTTTACTCTGTTAATAGATAAACAGTAATTAGACATGTGATTTCAAAGATCAGATGGTATAATACTTCATACCAACATAAACTTATATACACGCAGACAACAAAAAATGTTGGAAATCAAGAAATAGCAAATGTACACCCAGGAGCTAGCGAAGTAGTTTTGCTATTTTAGTGGGAGGTTAGAACTTAGAAATGGTACTGATATTTATCTTATAAAGCTTAGTCATAACATCTTACTTGATGAGAGTAGATTAGGGATTAATGCCAAATTATATAGATTAGTGATTGATGAGTACCTGTCATTTGCAAGATTCCAAGCCTCTTGCCTCAATTCTGGAGGTGTTTCAAGAGTGGCCAGGTAGTTGGATATAAATTTGTGTGGATGTTCAACATGACAAATGAAACCCATCTCCTTCAAGATGTGTCTTTCTGTTCTGCTCAACTCCATCTTTAGCTCTGAATACTTCTGTAGGAGAAGCAAACTATCGTCAGCCTAATTTCTAAAGAATGCACGACATACTTTCATTAAAACAAAGATGGCAGGATGGCTATCTAGCAACTCATTCAGAAGGAAAATGGCATGACATTCAGAAACAATAGCCACATGGAAAGAAATACAAAGAGCACATGTGATGAAATCAGTAACTGACCTTTGAATACAAATCCAAAAACTCTATAGGTAAGTTCTCTCTCCTGCATTCCATTCTATGGAAAACAATAATAACTTGCCTTGCTTTCCTCGGACTTTCTTCTAATTTTGAAGCAAGCCATACACAACTGGCCGCAACTCTCTGCAAGAAAAAGAAGTATCAGACAAACAGCACAAAGACAGAAATATTCAGCCTTTTCAAGTACGGCCCATAAAATACTCAAGTAGGAATACATTGAAACTCAAAACTCTACGAGCTATGAGGGACGCTACTTAATCCAATCTAAACTATAAACACACAAACTTCATAAGTTCTCTATCATTCTTGCATTTATGAAAACCACATAAGGGTTCAAGAAAGGGAGGACAAGGATGTTAACCTTGACATTGAAGCGTGCAAAAGACTTTTTGCAGTAGAAACGCTGAAAGAGAACCTGGCCAGTGGCCATTACAGCTTGGGGTCTGTAAGTAATGATATTAAGGAAATAAACAGAATAAGCAATCTGTAGGACAAGTATAAATTTCTCAACCCAATGAATTTCATACTTTAGAAATCAACAGTAACTTTATAGCAGGATACAATCTCAGCAAAATGCCACTTTCTTGAATGAGATCACAGCCATAGATCCTAAGGGTGGTTTCAGTCGCTTCTTCGATTCCATCTTTCCTGGATGGAGAGTTTGTCAGCTGCTCATCGGATAGGTAAAAGTTGTCGAGTGCAGTGTATATCATGTTTACAACGCCTAAACAATCTTCCAGAAACTGTTCCAACAATATGAACACAACATTCAGATTTCGGATACCAAAAAGCACACAATTAAATCAATACAGATGATGGAACAGTCATACACAGACAATTCCCACACTTACAAAATTGCCACCGAGATAAAAACCCTAGGAACATTCGAAGCCAAATAATACCCAAAATTTGCAAAATGTCACTGTAAATCACAAACCTAGGAAGAGAGAACATCGTAAAAAGATAATACCTTCAAGCAATTGCTTGTTTCGCCGGAGGCAAAGGCGTGAGGAGTGAGGAAGAGAGGATGAGGGAGAGCTTTCTTTGATTTCTGTCGTGCGCCGTGACGGAGATGCGGAGGAGCAAGTGGATTGCAATTCTCGGCTGCCTCTGTTCAGTCTGAGCTCACTTCGCCGGAGATGAAGAAATTAGCCGCCGCGGAAGAGAGATTTGCCGGAGATGGAGATGGTCAGCGACGACAATGCAACAAGGTCTTGTTTTGTGAACCCAAACCCAACCCCAAAACGCGACACAGAAGCAGATGGCTAAGGCCTAAGGTAACACTGGCCTGCAACAGGTCAATACACTCGGTTAATTAGAGGTAACCATATATTTATTTTGTACCCAACGTGATAACCACCATCCAATTCCGTCAATTTCTCCGTGAAACGCTTTGCTGACATACTGACATGGCTAAAATTGTTTATGTGGCATCCATGTGGACTAACATACACACTCTCAAAAGCTGATGTGGATTTTATTTAAATTTTAAATAAAAATAAATAAATAAATAAACCGCCTATGTTTCGTGTCTCTCTCGCGAGATTTTCTTCTTCATCTTCCTAATCGTCGTTGTCGCCGTCTCCGCCTCCCAACCTCTCTCTCTCTCTCTCTCTCCCTTTCTTCCTC
>JAYMTA010005005.1:0-11958 GCA_036897625.1 Pelargonium cotyledonis
TCCGATCCGATTCACGATTCACGATTCACAAAATCCTCTCCCGATTCACGATATGAATCACGATTTAACAACCATGGTTTGCTTAAGTTTTTAAGCTGCCCAACTTCTAATATTGGGACAGTTTCTTCTTTTAGCACATTTACAAAAATTAAACTCTCTATTTTTTATTTTTTTTGTATAATTAGCACAATATAATTGATTACTCTATTATTTTATAATTCCTCTTAGGTATATGCAATGGAATTTCAAACACTCTAGCTCAACTAAAAAAAGGTTTGGTACCTCTAAATTTGATGTGTAAAATAAATTATAGGATGTTTATTTTCAAAATTTGTGAAGATATATCCTTTATAAATGTAAATAATTAACCAATCTTGGTAGTATTATTTATATATCTTTGTGAGAGCTAAAATACTACTAGGATAATAAAATTGAATAAAGTCAACACTTTGCTTCTTGTAGTTCATATAACTATATAACTAGAATTTTAGGTCAATCCTACAGAAGGCAACCAACATATTTCATATAACCATATAACTAGAAATTTATGCGTGTTGAAATTGAGTCTGAAAATAGTTAAGCTACACAATAAGGAGTAGCTATCCATTTTTAAATCCAAACCTTACCCCATATTGTCGGTAATGAAGCTTCAACTTGAGACCTCAAAGGAAATAAAAACCGTTTAAATTGTTTGACCCAACAAGCAGCGGTAAGATTTCATGTTAAATGTGTACAAATTGATAGTTTTTGATCTCAAATGTCAAGTTACAAGAAATCAATAAGAAACTCAACAATTTCACTCCATTTTACAATAATAAACTTATGCACTTGCTCACTCTTGGCCTTGGGCACCATAATATATATTTTACTTTCAAATTCACTTTTTGCAACTAGTAATAGATTACATCATACAATACAATAATTTTCAAGAACTACAATCATAGGTAGTAATTAGTAAATAGCATCACTTATGTTAATAATCATAGGTGTTTTCAATGAAAACTCAAAACCAAATCCACTACATTACACCCATGAAAACAACACAGCTTAATCCATCATTATACCCTTGTTTTAGGCACCATTTCCACCTCTAATCCTTCGTCTTCGTCCATAATCCCGTCTTGCTTCGATTCGATCCTCCCATCCCGAACCCAATTCAATCCTTCTTCCACGCAAGGTCCATAAGCCCAGCTACACACAACAAAGTACACCAAATTCACACAACTTATGGCTGCAAGAACCCAATAGTAGTAGTCAAAGTGACCCTTATTCACATTGTTTGAAATCCAACTATCCTTCCCTTTCTTTGCAGTAACATCATGAACTGTGCTCAGCACAACACTTGCCAACAAGCTTGCCACACCCATCCCTAACCCGAATAGGGCAGCTGCAATGCTTGCCATGCTCTTCGGGAGCTCGTAATAGTAAAACTCGATTTGGCCTATTGCATTGAAGGCCTCTGATAGCCCTACCAAGCAATGTTGTGGCACAAGCCACATCGCTGACATGTTTACCATAGCATTGTCTTTGTCTAAAAGCCCTTCCCCTATGGCTCTCCTTCGCCGGATGTGCTCAACTATGCCTGTGACTAGCATGGCAATAGTGGACAAAAATACCCCAATTCCCATTCTCATTTTGACTCCAATCCTCACTTGTTTACCTCTGATCTTTGCTGCTAAGGGTAGGAGCATGCGGTCATAGAGTATTACCCATACCGATATGGTTATGATGGAAAACATGCCAAACGAGCCTGCTGGGATTTCGAAGCTTTTACCTATGTGTCTGTCCATGGAGCTCGCTTGGATAAGCGGGAATGAGGTTTGGCTTACATTTATTGACATCAAGGTGCCTGAGAACCACAATGGCGCGACCTTGAGGACTGATTTGAGATCCTCTACTTGCTGCACTGTGGAAAGTCTCCATGGATCCGAAGCTGATCCATCTTCGTTGATGTCTTGATCGGGATTTTGAATGATGCAAGCTTTGTTCAAGAACCTAAAACCATAACATCAACAAAAATGAATCTTATTGGTGTAATCAAGATTAGCAGTAAAAGATACGGTTTTCAAGATATGAAGATACCTAAGTTTGTTTGTTGGTGCAATTTGTTTTGAGTCCTTGCAATGATGGTACCATCCATCTGAGCTGAGAAGTGGGAGTGAAATTTTTCGGTTCTTGAAAGCAGCAACAGGGACTTGCACAAAGCCAACAAACAAGCTCGAGGAGGCTTTCACCTTCACATAAAAAGGAGAAGCAATGTAGAACAAGAAAGCCGAACAGAACATGAGAACAACGGGAATTCCAAAACCCACTCGCCATCCGAGATGATCTTGAATGTAAACGATACCCGTATAAGCAATCAAGATCGAAGAGGAGACAAAAGCATAGTACCAACTGAAGAAACTCTCAAGGACCCTGATCTCATTTTTCGGGTTATCTTTTTTGTGTACTTGATCTGCACCAAATGCTATGGAGCATGGCCTAATGCCGCCAGCTCCAATGGACATAAGCGCAAAAGAGGCGATTAGGAGAGTCATTTGACCTCCTGTGGGTGAGCTGCAGCTGTGTTTTGATTGGTCACATGGCGAAGGCTTCGCTTGTGGTATCGTAGCAGTTAACCATAGGAGTATCATTCCCTGTTGCATTTGAGCCAATTAAGGTCGCTTAATTCAACATACACAATGACAAAGTAACAACAATTTGACCGGGAAAATCAGAATTGAACCTCTCTCTCGAAGTATCAGTCTCAGTTCACTATAGACAGGTCTTATAGCTCTATCAATCGTATGGAAAACTAATGAAGACTTCAATTTTTGGTCTATATAAGCGAGAATTACATAAATTATGGCTTGGGGATTTGCACCATCCATTGTAAAATGCCTATTTTCACAAACCAACCATATATTCCTGAAAGAAATTGGATCAATTCCTTTCTCTTCAGTTACTGATTTCTATTTCCCTGTTTTTTTGTTGGAAACACGTCATTCAGATCAAACACAGAGACTCAAACTCACATGAAAAAGGCCAATGTTTCACGTTTATTTAACCAAAATGTTCTGTAAAAATAGCATTGCTATAAATGCTTAAAACTAAGTGATTAGTACTAAAAAAACGTCTGGAAAAGAAGGCCTATAGAGGATCCAAAAAGAAGTCCAGAAATTTCAAGTTGAAAAGACTCAACCTTTTGAACTAAAGCTAGTGTTTTGATGGTCATTGAGTCCAAAAAAGGCAAAACTGGCTATGACCCACCATTGATTAGCTGCAAACAAATGGGTCTGCTGCTGAAGAAATGGCTAATTTAGAAGCTAATTTCAAACCCAAATGGAGAAATACACAATCAAAATCAAGAACATCCAAGACAAAAAATCATAATTTAAATTGATTACCAGAAGACTGGAGATGGACCCAAGGCCAATGGTGAGGAAGCGACCCAGATAAGAATCAGAGACAAAAGCCCCAAAAATAGGCATGAAATTGGTAGCAGCTGACCACAAGAAAAGCAAGTTGGTCCCTTGAGCAAAACTCATATGGTAAATTGTCATTAGATACTTTATCATGTTTGGCATCAACCCATGGCTTGCCACCCTCTCAAATGCTTCATTTGCTGCACACCACAACCCAAATTTTAATTTTAAGAAAAAAAAAAATTCGTACTTGAATCAAACCCATTCAAATTCATCAAAAATAACAAAAACCCATATGAGAAAAACACAATAATTCCCTCCAAAATCATTCAAAACAATGTACCTATAATGAAAGGGATGGCAGAGAGACCCCCCTTTGGCCTCCTCTTTGAAGCCTCTTGATGGGTCATCTTTCTTTCCTCTATGGAATTTGAAGCCTCCATCATGTGTGTTCTGTGCTCTGTTTAGCAATAAGAACACAAACACACACACAGTGAAAAGAAAGAAGAGAAAGCTCTTACACAGCTGGCTTTGCTGCAAAACTCAAATCAAACTTACAGAGGTTTGTCTGGATTGGAAATAAATAAAGGACATGAACTACAATAGGACCAAAAAGGAAATATGCAAAAATACAAAATATAATTTTCAAAAAATATAATTATAAGCTTCTATGTAGAAGAAAAAATGTGTATATGCCATTATGTGCTACACATGACAAAGGTGGTTCCATTTTTTTCTTTTTTATTCACTCATTTTTATAGGAAAAAAAAAACTTAAATTTGTTTTATATTTTCAGATTACATGAATTATATTAAAATACAAAACACATTTTTCAATGAATTTTAAAGAGTTTACAAAATAAAAAGTAAAAAAAGTAAAAAATGATTGGAGGCTCGTTGGCGCATGTAGTCGCCTTCCATGTGAAATGCATGTAAAACAAGTGGCAGACTATGATTGGCAGAAAGTTGATCTCATATTGTGCTTTTGGACAACTTTAATTTTCAGGGGTGAGGCAGTAGATCTCATCTTGTGTTAGTTGTAATTGACGGCTAAGATTCAGTTTCAACATTTCATGTATTTCCTATGTATGGCAGGTACATGCATGATCATATCTTATAATGGTTACATCACACTTTTCTTCACTCTAATTTCTAAGAGATTGCAACAACAAAAAGTGGGAAAAAAAAGAAGATAAATGTCATAACTCATATAAGAGAAGAAATAAAAAGAAGAAATAAAAAGTTGGTAGGGATGATTTCTTGATTAGTATTTTTCTTGAAAGAGAAAAGATATAGAAGATGGAGATAGTTAGGGTTGTAGAAGATGAGTTTTGGGGATTATACAAACCCAATTTTGCGTCTCAAAGCCAAATTTATTATGGCATTTTCAATGGAACCAATTAATTATACTATTTTTTTCAAGTTTAAAATCAATGTCTGATACGATGTCATCTCAAATCTTCTTCTTCAAAATCAAGATTAAGGTATGATCCAAGTTTTAGTCAAGATACGAGTCAGGTTCAAAGTTTTAGTCAAGATTCAAGTTTTAGTCAAGGTACAAGTCAGGTATGATCCAAGTTTGGCTTTCAAAGCCAAGCCTATTATGGCATTTTCAATTGTGTATTGACTCAATTTGTTGTGTTTAACATCACTAATTTTGCACTAATTATCAGTTAATTTGATGTTAAATTTAAATCATTATAATTCTTGGTGCACACAATGTCTATTTCACTATTTGGCACTTAAATATATATATATATATATACACACACACACACAGTAGTTGTGAAATTGGTTAAACATAAAGATAGTTTTTAGCTACTTGTCACTGACTTTACTAGTAGATCATGCAGCCAAGTTGTTAATTGTAGTTTAAGTATTTGGGTTGCTGTGAATTGTTTGGTTGAATACAAGTAATTATTAAGTTTCAATAGTAACTGAGATTCATTTAATGAAAATAAATATTCAATGAATGTTGAATAACTCTCATTTAATGAAAATAAATATTCAACATTCAGGTAGTAAAATTAATTTTAATTGATATAAGGGTACAAAGTAACGGCGAATGCCGCTCCAAAAAAAAGTACCGGAGAATGAATTACGTAAAATGATGCAACTGCGCAAGTGAAATATTATTAATATGATTAACATTTTAATAGTGGAAGACCAATTATTATATGTATCTCGTTAAATTTTACATGGTATGAGAGTTATTTTAATCTAGACGTGGGTCTGTTTATGTTGCATTTTTCTGTAATTTTTGGCCCACTTGCAAATGGAAATGTCTCTAACGGTTCACACATCACATGTGAGAGAAGGTGTTGATTTAAAAGATCCCCAATTATGGTGTCGGCCGTCAATGGTGTCCGATGACCGTTTGTGCCACAAACTATGGGAGGCGGTTCGTCTAGCATCTTTATGGTTCATATGGTTAATCCGTAATGAGCTCGTCTTTCGTGATGTTTACCCCTCAATTCGAAACGCTGTCACTCAGATTCAAAGTTTGGTTCTTTCACTTATTTCTTGTATTGATAATCAGTTTGTAATAGGTTTCGATTTTCAATCTTGGGTGGCAGGACCTATTTCGTGTATGAGTTAGGTCTTGTGCACTTTCTTTGTACTTTTATTTTCGCATACGGGTTAGTAATAAAAGTTACTGCGTGTTTATAAACAAAAAAAAAATTCCCAATTATGCATGTATTGAGCTAATCAATAAAACTAAGTTGGTAATATCAGTTTTGCATTTAACGATATTTTCACATATTTCTTTTCTAAGATAAACATGAACATATTTAATGGGTATGGATTTAGTGTTTTAACCACCCATTCTTATTCTAAGCACATAAATATGCACTATCAAGTGTACTAAATCTTTCAACACTAATCAAATCAAACAATTGTGTTTAATAATGATTTATGTACCAATGACTAATAAATTAGGTACTATCCACTTTTGTTGGGGCCAAGAATCTACCTTGGAATTGAGAAGAAGACAATACAATAAGGACATGCAAGGCAAGGCCCTCACTTTCAGGCCTTTTGTTCATGCAATCTGGGCCTCTTCAATGAGTGCTTTCAAATCCATTTCATTATTATTTAAATTCAAAAGAAATGAGAGAGAGAGAGAGAGAGAAAAGTTGCATCATCAATTTCAATCATCAATCTCTCTGAAATTTGAAATGAAATTATTTGATACTTCAAAATAAGCAAATCTTCCTTGATGTTTGAATAGAAAGTGACCTTAAATTTCATTATTGTGTGTGCTTTTGAGAGAGCAAATAATTGAGAGAGAATGAATTCACAAAAAAAAAAAAAAAAAAAACTTTGTATCTCTCTATGCAACTAAGAATCAAAGATCATATTATTTGTGAAATAATTCATGACTTCATGTCCTACCTTCTTGTTCTTTTCTTCTGATAAAAAGTATTGTCCCATTACTCCCATATCCATGACTCCATGTGTGTGTGTTTGTATATCATTGTCTTTTTAGAGAGAGAGAGGCAAAGTAATTTGATGAATCTGATGTGTTTGCTTGACTCGGGTCGAAGCAAACACGTTAAAACAGTTTTCTTGTCCACGTCTTAGAATGTCCTAAGTCAAGGTGAATGAAAGAAACATGATGAAATTTTTTGAACGATGAGAAACACCATGTTGAACAAATGAAATACTCCCGTTAACTTTTGAATCGTTCTCGATAATGGAACCAAACAGTCAGATCATCAGCTTACGTGTATATAAAAAAAAAAAAAAAAAAAAAACATGATCTCACATGAACCAAGCATACTCTTAAAATTTAATACCCACAATTATGAGGGTATGGAGTACCAAAAGTTTAAGAAAAAAACAGAGAAACTGTCATCATTTGTAATGAACTACAATGCCAGTACATATATAATTGTACTACCTGATAAGATCGTTATAACTGATCAGATGATACAATGAAAAAAAAACACATTAAGGTAGCTAGAATATTATTCTATTGCATCAATCTGAGAATACCATATAAACCCATACAAAATTTATCTTATCAGTAACTGCTCTATCTTCTTAGGTTTGTTCATAGTTTTAGGCCTAATGCTAGAATTTGGAGTGGTTTCTGCTTATTCTCCAAGCTGTGCACAACAAGCCTGGACTCTCTCTGTTCAGTGATTCACTGGCCGGGTTTTGGCAATAGTAACAACAAATGAACCATTGCTCGACCCAGTGGATGCTTCTCTAATGGCCTTTCGATTCCTGACATTATCAGTAAACGTCTCGAAATATGCATATACATGTCTTATTGAGTCCTCTTGAAATGCTAACTGACAATGCACAAAATGACAATGATCGTGAGAGCTAAACATAATCAGTATCAACAGTCCATTGGAGTTTTATGAAGATTTTCAAGAACGAGTTAGTGTTTTAAGTGGACCTCGGCAAATTCAGCAGCCTATTCATAGCCACTGGAGAAATCGAATGATTTTGTCAACGACTACTATTTGGTTCCCTAACCTGTATATATGATCTCACTAATTTGACTTCCCAAACCGCAAACAGTAACTCATCTTCAATTATTAAGAAGTTTTGCAACTAATCCTCCTTATATTCCTGCATATAAAAGAATGCGTTATAGTTGGTGAGACATAAGGAAATGGAATTGTTTCATTCACATGTTCATAAATGTAACAAGCAAAGCTAAATTCCAGGCTTACTTTTTTTCTTTGCAAGATTAAGCAATGCAAGAACCCAAAACGCTGCTATTGCAGAGGATGTACGATTTGGGAACTCATGGAGTTCCATTGTATGGTACAGCAGGACCGTAGGAATAGGAATGTGCACGCACACCAACATCACACTTGTGCTCAGACAGAGACCTATACGCATTCTAGGATCCATTTCATCCAAATTGGAAGGGCTAGATGGTGCTGAGGGCCGTATATATTCTTAATAGAGCCACTCAAGCTTTAAATTGTTCAAGTAGGAACCAACCTCATTTTAAACTAGTTGGCACAATAAAATATACAGACCCAAGTCCAGGCAGGCAGCAACTATAATATAATATTGACTTGATCTATAGCGAAAAAGATGGAGCCAACAAAAGGGATTTGTTGCTCTATTATAGTGAATTCAATAAAGTACACATTACAAAATACCAACTAAAAAAATGTTAATGACTTCAGAGAAAATAGGCTAACAGACTTCAGATTACCATGCATACAACAAACAGTTTTCTCGACATTTTACAACACAAAGAACCACAATATAAGGTTCATACACAGTGGATAACCTGATTCAGCCACCGGTTCATTATTCCTGAGATGTTGGAGTAGATCAAGCGTCGGACCTAGACCATTCCTCTAATGTTAGGGTGGTGACTCCAACATTTTTCATGTCCAAAAGATTGGCTGGTTCAGAAAATGTTTGATTCCATGTTAGTTATGTGTAACATTTTGATAATAAACCCAATAACTAATAAATCTGCTCACAACTTACTGAGACATGTAAACAAAGGTATCCCAAATGAATAGCAGGGCACATGCAGTAACAATGTAACCAACAATACTAAATGCACCTCCCTTGATAAGTTAGTCATAGCACATATCAATGACAAGGAATTAGATTATGTTGTCTGATGTGAAGCCTTCCACAGAAACTTTCCTGGAATCAGCTTTCTCTTAATTGATCAAGCACAATAAAACGGTACAAAACTTTGCATAATGGAGGCATTTCTTTTCCATATTATTAGAAGCTTTTTCTGTTAATAAATATATTTATATCCACTGAGTTAGCTTATGCTTACTCATGAGAAAGTATTAGGTGAACCATGACTTGCGAGGTCTATTATAGGATCAAGGTATGCAGATATGAAGTGTATTTTGATAACTTCTAAGAAAATCTAAAGTGTAATTCATCAAGCGCTATCTAGGTTTGCTTCTCTACCCCACCCACAACCTACTAGTCAAGTATAAATGTGTATGCATATATCAATTTCTGCTCATATCAACTTCTACAAACTCAATTAACTTCTGTATTTATGGTTTCATACTGTCAGACACTTCAAAGACATCCATATCCTTCAAAGGAAAGCACTTGGTTACAATCAATCTCCCAAGTCTAACTCTAACCTTCAAACAAAACCCTCTTTTACATGATGGCCAGCTAAAGGCTGTTGCATCCGCCTATTGTCCGTGTCACCATCTAGTATCTACCTCGCAAGGAATCCACATTACACACAAGAGAGCTGCTAAGGGTCCTGTACGATGCACACTCCATGGCTCATGTCATGGAATCCATTTCTTGAAACTTTAGCCATCATTTTTTACTTTGTGTTTCCATTACAAATCACAGGTTTTCAATTTTTCTTTTCCCTCTTCACTCATACCAACAGAAATTTATTCTCAATCTATGCTAGTTGATTGCATCAAAGAGAACTCGATAACATGGACAAAATAGCCACATTTGATTTCACCCACAATTTACAAATTTGTATTAGTTCGACGAGAGTGAAACCACATACCAGCATGGATATCAGGCGTAGCAGCAGCTGTGGCATCAACAATTACAGTAACTGATGGATAATCCAATGCCACTGCATCAAAGACAGTTTGCCTGATGCAGTTTGGAGTTTGAACACCTAGAAACAGAGATAACACACAGCATTATAACCATTTTTTTTATCATTAATGAATCAAAATCAAAGCATAGTCTAGTTTTGGACGTGGATTTACCAACAATGACTAAACTTTTGATTCCGGAACCTTGAAGAAATGAATGAAGGTGTGTGGCAAAGAATGCACTGAAGCGCGTCTTCACCAATTTATAGTCCCCTTCTTTTATTACAAGGCCATCAACCAATTCCGCACCCAAGCTTCCCCTGGATGTGGGGCCCACTTTCCCAGCAGAGTAAAAGTGCCGACGGAATAATTCAACATCTCGTCCTTGGGGGTCATGTTCACGAACAACCTATACCATATTTTTTTTCCAAAATTCCCACCATCAATGCATAGAGTAGAACAACTCCGTAAAAAAAATACTCTTCCCACAAATTTTGGAAACGGAAACTCGTGCAATCTATTTTGCTACCACTACCATTCATTAACCAATATGTTCTCTGTTTCTAGCTACCTAAACTTAGCCATTTCCAATTGTTTAAAATACTCGTTTTTAGCCTATTTAGTGCTAAACAAAACTATATCTACTACTATTAAACAACAGAGTAGATAATAGTAGTGTTCTCTTCATTAAATTAAGGACCATACTTAAACTATTGAAATGCACTCAACTGTACTAAACCAATTACTAATTGTTTCAGCATAAAAAAAATACAAATGAACAGATGTGAAAATGTGCTCAAATTTAATCAGAAAAGTAACCCCGACCCATTAATTATTCCGGGAAAATGTAACATCTTGAGACATAAAATGAACATATTTCTCAGGAAAAATCAAAACTTTACTTTGCTGCATAATTTTCCAGAGAAACAAACAGAAACCCATCAAGTAAATAACCAGGGAGATGGAAATAGCTGTACCCAGGAAACAAGAAAACCGCGCTGCCTAGCAATTTCAACGGCACTGATCACATTGGGGACTATGGCTTTGCCTCCATTGACTCGAACCGGAGCATCATCCTCTATAAAATCTTTCTGAAGGACGCAAAACCCAGAAAGCGAATTGAATTTAAGACAGGTTCGATAAAAATTGAGAGAGATAGATGGTTTTACTGAGAGAAACCTGCATGTCGATGACCAGAAGAGCTGTGTTCTTCCACTTATCAGTTGCCATGTTTCTGTTGAATTTTTTGACCAGAAGATTTGCCTCGTTTACTTTTATCGGATTAGCTATAAACAAAAAGTCCATTGCTTTTTTGAAACGTCCCTTGTTGGGCCTCAAAAGGTTGACCCATTATATCATTGACAAGGCCCAATATGTATAGTGAGTGACCCAATTGGTCTTCTTATTGAACCAACCAGAGCCCAATTTCCAAGCCCACATTGATGAACCCCTATAAAAACTCATTAAATCATGCCAAAAAATAAATTAGAATTTTTTTTTTTTGTGTCTCGACTGATTTTCAACAAATAATTTTTACACAATTGGAGCTAAAAAAAAAATTGTTTTGTTTTTTAAAAATCAACGTGGCAGCTTGTAATGTGATATATTCTAAATGGAGTTGGGAAGGTGACACGTGGTATAAACTCCAACTTTTGAGTGAAAAAAAATATTTAAAATTTGTTAAGTGGAGAATGATACAATTTGATCTACAAAATCAAAATTAATGGAATCATTGGACCCACCACTCACTCATTATCTTCTCTCATTAACATTATTTTGTGTTAATGGAAAAGGAATTGGATTTCCTCTTTTATTTCTTTATATTTTCTTGTGTTTGTGTTTCAAATCTCACTTTTTTTGTAATAATTGTTTCTTTAACAACCTTAATTTACTTTCTTATAAGATATTGTATTTTTTATTACTCATATCGATCCCTAAATAATCGGCATCTTTTTATAAAAAAAATTGATAATAATATTTTATAGTAAATTTAAAGGAATATTAATTAACTAATTTAGGAAT
>JAYMTA010005006.1:0-11954 GCA_036897625.1 Pelargonium cotyledonis
GTGATACTATGACCTCGCAGGAACAAAATAAAGTACAGGGACCCCGGTGAAATAAATGAGATAGTACATGGACCCTGAAGTCATTTTTCATATTAAATACGACGTGACAAAGATCGATGTTATATTCATTCATGATTGTGTATATCACTTTCAGCATTGTCTGGTGATCAATCAAACATCTCAATTTTGACACGGGAAATTTTCATCCCTCTTCTCAATTAATCAATAGATATGAAATGTAAGAAAACATGAAATGAGAAGTTTAAAAATTGTTAAATTTAGTGATGTTACAATTTCTGATATAATTTTACTCATGTTGACGTATTACATAAGAATTCATTTTGCACTTACTTTTGAGAAGTTATCGAAGTCTTGATAGACCAATAATTCTATTGTTGGCCATCTAGCTAGGAAGAAAATTTCCAATAGTAGGACACTATTAATTCTACAATGACAAATTAAAGTCCTTTTCACATAATTCTACTGCCCATATAGAACATGCATGCATAGGAGATGAAGGTCTCACAGCTTGCCTTCAATTCAAGTTGACATGTAAATGAAATAATGTTCTTCTTTGATGTGAACTAAGCTAAACTCATTGTGTTATCTCAATCAACACAAAGGACTATGTGATTGTTTTTATTATTGATTCCGAAATCATGTTGCGTGTATAATTTGCTAACCATTTTTACTCGTACTCATCAGTTCAAATATGTTACGTTACTGATACATACCAGTCACTTTAAATGATTGTTGACAATAAATTGAAGAGGAAATTGAGTGGATGAACTATGATACTATCAAATTAATGATTGCTAGAAATGAAGCAATGAGTTTTGGGAGGTTAAAAACGGAGGACAGGCGAGGCGGTAGCAATTCTCCATGTTTTCAGGATCGAATCCAATAGGTTTTGGCCAAACGGCCCCTCACGTCGATCATCAATGATTGGCCACAGTTTTGATATGCTGACGAAACGGCAAGCGTTGATTGGTCAGTTGGGCCTCCCTCATCAAATCAGACAGCTCAGCTTCTGTTTGTTTCTTGTTATTTATAATGATTAAATACATTTATTATTATTATTTCCGAATGTTAACGTTATAGGGTTGGAGAGATGTTCGATATTCACAAAATAAATATAGACATGACAGTGGGAGTGAGGAGTCCACGTATCGTACCTGGAAATGAATAATGCAAAATCATTTCGGAATCAAATTTCATGTCGTTTTGCATACAACAACACAGCTCACTACCACACAAAACGACCACTTGCTATGACCTAAATGCATGTTGTAATCTGATACGAATGCGTTTGTTTGTCTGCATCGAATGTAAACTTCGTTACAAACTCGAACATTATGTTTTATTCATCGTTATGTTCATAAGGTACACGCGTATAAACTAGCTATATACGTATATGATACACAAGTAAATGCTCATGCAAAATGGTCATTTCTTTGCTAACAACCTTGCGCGTCTCTCCATTTTAGGTAAATGAGGCCTGCTTGATAGTGCGTATAAGCCCCTGCAACGACCAAGACGTGGAAGAGTTGGTGGCTATGGCCGGCAATATCGAACTTCCCCGGCTTCCACCTCTCCGGGATCCTTAAAACATAGATCAAGGCTCCGAGCCCGTACAAGATGCCCATCAATACCTCGTAGCCTGTTGTTTGGAGGGCTGCTGGTTGATCCTTGAACAGTATCAGCTTGTGAATTACCGGGGCCACGCCAGACATGCCCATGCCTAAGAATAGAGAAGCACGGATAGGGCGGAACCGAGGCTTCTGGAAAACCGGGAGGAGAGAAAATACAATGGTGCTAATCCCCAACATTGTTATGAAACCCAAGTAGAGGTTGCAGAGAAATGGGTTGCACATGAAGGAGTAGTAAACAGGAGGGTAAAAGGAAGTTGCGATCAGAACGGAAATGCCTGCATAGTCGATTCTGAGCATTATGTAGGAAAGGCGCTCTGAGTAGCACGCAAGGAGGTGGCATGTGCTGCTGGCAAGAAAGCAACACATAGCCCCGCCCAAGAATGCGAAAAAAGGCCATCTTGCTGTTGGTTGAACCACAAGGGGAGCTATCATGCTCACCACATCATCCTTCATACCATAATGCTGGATTCAATAAACAAATGATATATCAACTGCAGGAAACTGTAATTCAAAAATGTAATTTACTCATGAGAAAATTAAGTGTACAAGATCATGGTTGCGGTAAAAAATCTACGCAAAATCTATTAAATCCCAGAACAGCTTGTTATCCTTTTTGACTGATAGAAAAATGGCATTGCATATGAGTTGGGATGAAGCTAGTAAGTTGGAAAAAGCACAAAGTTGTATATATCATTGAAAGATAGTGACGAAAAATTGTACGTTACCTTGATACCATCCCTTTGATTAACAAAGGAGAAACTCTCTGGCAAGCAACTAGACAGAAGTTCCAAAATATGCCAGCTGGGGAGTGACGACAGTGTTGGCAGCATTAGCCCATCTTTCAATATTTGAATATCAGGTATGTTGGGCAAGGAAGGCATGCACTTCAGGAGTTCTGACTGAATTGTGTGCAAATCAGCTCCTCGCACAATGTCTGGCAACCGTTGCAAGGAATTTAGATCCATAACACAGGGAACCCTCATCGCGGTGTATATTGTCAAGGAGAGGAAAAGGAGGAAGCCAATTAAATGCCTGTATAAATTGCCAGTAAAGTTTGAAACAAAAAAAAAAAATAGAAAAGTTTCTTCCCTCGTATTGTAGTATTGTTTAAATTAAAATACTTCATCATGTATAAAATGAACGCACAATTTAGATACATCAGTCCCAAAATGAGCGGCTCTTTCTATTTAGTAAGTGAATTATGAATGAATTACCATTTGCCTATAATTTCCTTAAGACAGTTTTGTTACAAGTTAGAACCACTTGACTTAGTTACCAAAGTACATGGAGGAAAAGTTGAGCACTAATCTAATTAATTTTCGCAAAAAAGAAAAGAAAGAAAAAAAAAGAAAGAGAGAAACAAGACATTCATTTAGAACTAAAAGAGTAACATATTAAGAAAATAAAGGTTCCAATTAATCTTTCTAACATGGGGAAACAGAATACTTAGAGTATTTCTCCCTTGGCAGCGAAAGAAATAAAAAATTGAATTGTTATCTTGTATGCAATATTCATCTCAACTGTCCCAGTCCATGGTATTAAGTTAAAATAGGAAGAAAAAAAATATCCTATAGTTGACAGAATTTTTTTAATCAACAAACCCAAATTTGTCATGTAAAATGTCACAAAACTCAAGATGAAAGGAAAAAAAAAACAATGGAGTAGATCTAAAGGATATTGTATCTTTACTTACTGCTATATCTTCATTAAGAACAAGATCCAATTCATGCAATCAAGAAGAAGAATCTAAATCAGAATATGATAAGAAATGGACTGGTCATCTCCAAATTCCAATTGCAAGAAAGCCAGAATACATGAAGACAGAGAAAAAAGTCCTGGAAAAGTAATGTATAAGGTCATTTAATCATTTGCTATGTTCTTGCTAAACAAGACCCTAAAAAACATCAGAATGTAAGAAAAAAAGTTATTTGGACCAGAACAAGATATAAGAGTGAACTGGTTAAGTGTAACTAGTGAGACAGAATCCTTACATCCAGACATTAAGAGTCTCATTGTGAATGTAGAAGAGGCTGAGGAACACCTGTTTTAAGGGCCATTCTGCGCGGTAATAGTCCAGAATGAACTCATTGTCCCTTAAATACCCAGGCAATGAGTGGTACCCAACAAGTTGATACTTAACTTTCTTCCATAGTTTTTTTCCCTTCCCTGCACTTGGATAGCCTCTGTCTCCATCTTCACAGTCGAACATAATATCTGATGCTTCAGGTGCAGCACTCCAGTTTTTATATTGTCCACTTATCATCTCTCTTTAACCCGAGAACAAGAAAAAACCAGGAAATGTGTCAATAATCAAACAGAAAAGAGGAAGATATAACTAAATGAAAATCGAATACAGGTAATCATTTATTCGGTACAATGGAGATCATTGGTGATCTCATGTAACTTTTTTTTACACATACATTGATCTAAAATACATAAAAGTAAGAGATTAGGAACATTAATATTCTTCAAGTGAAGGATGTCATGTCAAAATATAATGTGTTACTATCATCCAAATAATAAACCTTCCTATGTAGAATAAGAATCCCAACGCCTAACTGTCCGCATATTGCAGAAGCCCGCACACATTGGGTTGGTGCAGATGTCAAAATAAATAGGTTTCTCAAGCTCGTCATAGAAATCCTCAATAGTCAATACATGTAAAACTTCAAAAATAATATTCATTTGCGACATAAGGTGCATCTACATAATTAGGGAGAGGAAGTCCACATAAACGTTAAAGCTATTTTCTATTGTATTTGATCCCATAACTGGGACAAGTTTTCAAACTCCTTTTGTACTTGAAAGACTTGCTAAAAAATGTTTTGGGGTAGAGTTTTAAACACAAAATAAACTTGTGGGATAAAAAGGTGAATGATATCTAGAATTTCAAAGAATTGTTCAGGCCAAATTGACAAATATGTTCATTTACTTACCTTCACTTCATATTTTCAAATTGAAGATGTGATTTTCATAAATGGGCAAATTAAAGTGGCCTTAATTAGGCGTTATAAATTATTAGTGTTGCTCAAATAGCACAACTATGTACAAGCACAAAGCATCTAACAACAGGACCAGTTGTTCCACCTAATATATTAAACAGCTAAAGCTTCTCTAAAATCATACACACATGCACCTTTGGCTTCCTTAATCCAATTCTTATATCGTCGGCTTCCTTAAAGCGGTTGTTGCAGTGTTTAAAAAATCCCACTGAGGCGCGATTGAGGCTTGAGGCGCACTTTGGAGCCTCAAAATGGTCGAGGCGAGGCGACTTAGGTTAGGCGCACTCGAGGCGCACGAGGCACAGCAGAGGTGCGCCTCACTAAATATATAACATTATATCAGTGTTTCTTAACCAAATCTGATTTTGAATTTCAAATTATAATGTGTTTAAGTAGTCCATTTAATAAAATGGACTTTCAGATTTCAAAATGTCCATTTATTTTTGTATTGTAAATTAAAATTTTGAAAGCCAAAAAGTCATTTGTGGCTTCCTAAAATCAAAATGTTTAGTGTTACTTCACCTATATAAAGGTGTCTAGCAAGTTAGTTGAAGAAATAAATGAAACCCCTCTACAACAATACAAATCTATTGATAGTATTAGTGATGAAGATGACAACTTAGATGATGTTGATGGTTTTTAGACTTTTAGATTTATCTCACTTATCTATATTATGAACTTTTTACATTATAAATATATTTTGGTGAATTTAATGTTAAAGTTTTTAATTTATTTAATAAATTTTAAAAGTGCGCCTCACTTAGAAAAAGCTCGCGCCCCGGCTTTAAAGGACTCTATCGCCTCAAATGCGCCTCGCGCCTTTTAAAACACTGGGTTGTTGATCCCTAAAGCCAAGGCAACTGTGGACAAATTATGCAAAGGGAAAATCATGTTAATGAATCATCAAAACATAAATAAAATAAGTTACCATGTGGGTTCGAATTTTGGTTAAGGAATGAGAATGAGGTTCCCATTTTTAGTGTTTGGTTAGACATTTTTGGTTACTGGGAAAGGTGGTCGAGTCATTCCAATTTTTCAAATCCAAATGCTACCTAGGTTTCATTTCCTCCTTCCTATGTAATTTACATGTTTCTCCAATATAGATTAGCTCCAGAATCTCAGGGACACAAGCAATCAAGCAGATTGTAAGAACCAAGAACCTACTAGCAGAGAAATCTGTTCTGGTCAGATATTGTAGTGAACAGGGTATTTAGCTATATCAAATGGGCGAATCAATAAATTGAATAAAAATGTAAAATCAGACAGAACTTGAGGAAAATATAAAGACAATTCACATTGTAATGTACAAATCATACGGTCATTCACTTCCAATGCAATGCATTTGTACGACAATTTAAAATTTAAAATTACACACCTGAAATTGCAAAACCCAGCAATGCAATTTAAGAGAGGATGGAACACAGAGCCTGCTCGAAGGATTAGTACATGCAGAGAGCGACCCAGTAAGCCAATGCTCTCTTTCTGTCGATAATGGCGATGGCGACGATGTTTTGTATTTTTGTGTCAATCTATTTTCTCGGGAAACAAACAGGCGATAAAGAGCGATTTGTTATAGAAAATGTGGTTAAGCCGAAAGGAGAGAGATTGATGGGTGGGGAGAACACCAAAACAAGGAGCACGATATATATGGCAAATGACAAATGGCAACATTCTAGGACGACACCTCACTTTTGCTCTCTTTTTGAAAAAGAAAAAAATCTTCAATACCACTCACCCCAATCACAGGGAGACGTGAGATCTCTAACGTACGACTAAAACTCGAATGATAATTAGTTTGAGTTGAGGTGCCAAAATTTAGAACTGGATCAGGTTAGGGTTGATGAACCCTTACTCTAATCGGACTTTATAGTGTTGCAGGGCTGGTAGGATTTACGGTTTTAGACATAAAATGTATTGTTTTTTTGGCATTTCCGGCTTAACTTGAAAATATCAAACTATGAATATTGTTAAACGATTTAAAAGTGTCATCTGCGAGTTTGCAGACTCATTTAGGACACCTCACATACTAGACCCCTAAAAAACTCTTCAATTTCCGCTCTAAAAACATAATAGAATTTCATTGGACATTTATGGTATACGATCCACAATTTTCTTTTCTTTGTGTTTAGGGGATGTCTAGTGTGGCTATCAGAAATAGAAAATAGAACATCCAAAACTATCTTTTACTTCTTTAGGAAAATTATCGAGTTTTTGTTCAAGAGAAAAGAGAACCCTAAATTATTTCAGTTTCGTGCTCGTTTAATTGCCACAAATTCATTAATACGAACATGTAAATTTACGAATGTTTCAAATCAAGACGTATTAGATTCTTCTTTTAGTTGGCTGTTTTTGTTGCATTGTTCATTTGTTTTCCTTGTACTAATTGCTTCTATTGATGCTGATAATTCATGGTATAACAAATCATATAGAAAGTTGGTTCTCACATTAACATCATGGGTTCCAAAAATGTAATGAAACTCAAAGGGATGGAAAGAGTTTATTGAGTCTACATGGAAGTGCATAAAATTCATCATTCCTAACATCAGAATTGTACAAACTGAACTTCTCCCACCACTGCAATCCACTGTCTTTCCGATTCGCATCCGCCTTTCGCGACAATGTACACTCCAAGAACAAAGCTACCACAGCAGCTACAAATGTGTGGGATGTGAATATCACTATCAGCATGTCATCAAACTGCAAAAACACACCAAAATCAACCAATTATAGCCTCAAACGCGCGCGTTTAGTAGAGAAAAATGAGTGTTAGGCTCACCCAGTTGTAGCCAGTGTGAGTGTGTCCAGTTGAGTAAGCGATGTGATAAAATTCTCTGAAGTACTGAGGTATTGTGATGCCCATGAAAAAGGAGAATCCCAATATAAATTTGTTTCTCAAACTGTTTAAATTGCAGAATTGGAGATATCCCAGCCCTGCAGAACCTGAAATGCATGCATTTCAAAACATTGTTGTCTACAAGTTCCACAATAAACAGCAAATAGAATTATTTTTTATCAGCAAACGTAACAACCGAGACTTGAACCTGAGAGCAGAAAATGGAAATAGCTAGTGATCAACACTTACAGACATATCCAAAGAAAACACAGTATGTAGCTGCCACAAGTGGTAGAGGTATAGAAGCAAAAACAGCGCCAAATTTTCCTGGTTTAATTGGGACATCACTAAATATGAGAAACCAATACATAATCTATCTTTTTGCTGTTCAATGTACATTTGAAACATACCAAATACCGAGAAGAAGATCATATATCCAGCCGATATCTGGATCACTCTTCGGCTTCCTACTCGTGTGAGTGCCAAAAGACCAGCATTTTCCCTATAACATATCAGAATAGTGTACATCAGTCCTCACTATACACTACCAAACAACATATTTCAAGAAACTGATTCTTGAGGTTTTAGCTCATTACACTGATGCAGTGAAGCCAGTCACAGAACCAAACAAGCCATTTAGCATAACTCCAACTCCCTGAAATTGGAAAAGAAGAATGAGAACAAGCACACAACTGATAAGCATTGACAGAATCTTTGTTGCATCATAGAAACAGATGATACCAGCCAGCCAACGCCGCGGCTGACCACAGAAGGAGGCACAGGAGTGGCACTTCCATATCTAGAAGTTGCGAAAAATGCACCAGTAGACTGAAAAAGATTAAAGGGGCTAACATCAAAATCTAACAAGAAAACAAATGCATTTTCAAGAAGTCATTGTGTTAAGGAATGAACCTCAAAAATAGAGACAAAAGCTGCAGCCATCATTGCTAAAGCCTCGCCGGCGTTAAATGTGGGGCTCCCCCATTGGAATGGGTAAGGAATGTATATCCTGCACACAACAATGGCACAAGTTGAGATAATATATATAGAATCTTGAGTGTTGAAAGCTCAAGAGCAGATCTTTTGTGCGCGTTTAATGAAACATCATCTTGGTTTGGTTGCATAGAATCTCACCATGGGGCTGAAGTGACGAGTCCAGAACGATCTGTACGACAACTGAGCTGTGTGTCAATAGGTCTTTTGTTATACACCGAACTCGAAGTCAGTAGTTGTGCATATAACCAAATGATCACCACAGTGAACAGCAACGCGAATCGATCATAAACAGGAGTCTTGGTTTTCATAATATTAGGAAGGTACTGCACAACAATCAACAAATGTGACAGCAAAGAAAGATTAGCATCTAAAATTGTTGTCCCAATGCCCTCACTTTGCTTCGTCATCTTGACATGAAAAGAATGAAACTAAATTGAATTGACAAGTGAGTCTATGTTAGCTACTTGCCTGTGAAATGAAGACCATGATGATCAATGCCGGAAGACCAATTTCCACACATTTTGAGAGCTACATTGGGGGAAGAAGATGTTAAACATGTTAATGGTGTAATCATCAAGACACAAGCACATTACCAAAGTGTATATAAGCATAATTTAAACACCTTACCGTGGGGAATCCAAGTTGATATAGCCCTAGTCCCGTAAAAGTTAGGTAAGGAACAACGGACAAGGGGCTCAGAAACCTAAATCATCAAACGAAAAAGAAAACTCGCCATCATTAGCTATTGAACATCATTAACATAAACAAACTAGCTAATTTAGGACAATCACTCACCTTACAACATTTCTCCATAAGCCTAAAAACCCCATGATCATCTGAAAACAAGACGCGATGATCAAAGCACCTTGTACTCCTCTCATTGTCTGTATAAACCTCTGGAAAAAGAAGAAGTCCCAATCGTAAACACGAGCACGACGCAATGTTGGTACAATAACTGCAACATATATCATGGTACAACAAAACTAGACCTCGCGAGGATCCGTAATGGATGCATATCTACTTGCTATAGCTATGGTCGTGACTGGCACCATATATGCAAATGAGCCTACTACCACAGTTGGGAGGCGGGTTCCGAATAGAGACTGAAAGAGAGTGCTCACTCCAGAAACAAAGAGTAAGCTCTGTACCACTCTTGCCTTCTCCACCTGCTAAAAAATTGTATCAAGCAAGAAGACAAAGAATTGGAGACATGTGTAAGAAAAATGCAAGCAAGACCTTACATCACCACCTCCCATTAGAGGAACAATCAAGCTTGGCATCAAAACAGTAATCCCAAGGCTTAAAATGTAATGTTGAAAGCCCAACACCATAGCTTCCACTGAAAATTCCAACAGAGAAAGTAATCAATGGACATAATATAATATGTACTACGTGTGTATCAGGTTCGAGCCTCAGTTGTTACGCTTTGATAGAAAAAGTGTGTATCAGGAAAAGATGAGAGGGTACGGACGCCATGGAGGTGGGCTGTTGATACAATATTGTATGCCCGGAAGTTGCTCTTTCACTGGGTGTGGCTGTGGGTCCGGGTCCGGTTTCTTGTTGCCTCCCCCTCCTCCTCCCCCTCCGCCACCGCCCCCGCCGTTGGTGTTGGTGCTTTTTTTTTTTTGTGCCATGTTTTTTTTGTTGTTGCAGGGGATGAGAACAGAGGAAGGAGCTTGTGGAGGATGATAACAAGAAGAGGAAGAGGCCAACGGTCGAATGATTTGGACTGTTACACTTGTTGTAACTGCCATTTATTAGAATCTGAGTTTTAATTTTTGAAAATCCATGGTTTAATGGGACATTAATAGAATTTATCAACCATTATATTTTGTAAAGATATTCTTCTTTTCTACATAAATAAACGTTGCCAGATGATTATTTTATTTTATTTTGCTATGATAATGTGGAGTGGTTCACATAAGGTTGCGATGGATGATACAATGCAATTGACGATAAATGTAACCATTTCTCATTTCATGATTAGTGCACGTTTATTGTATGATTGGTACATGTAACCATTTCTCTAATCAACCGATGGGGAGGTGTGATGAAGATTGACCAAGACTTAACCTCGAACTGGATCGAATGAAAAGAAAATTGACGTTAAATTTATACATAGTAAACAAAAATATTGCAAATAATAAAAATGTTGAAAAAGTTGACATAAATATATATATTTTTTGACATTTTTAATATAAAAATTGATTATTCTTATAAACTAGCATTATTTTTTGGATTAAATGGGACCCCTGAACTTTCTTAGATTTTGAATTTGTCCCTTATTTAGGATTTTCATTAATTTTGATCTCTGGATTTTCCAATTTTTTCAATTTGGTCCAAGTTACCTATTATAGCAAGTTGTTTACCTTCATGTCAACAATGGACTGTTGTGGATTTTTAACCCCTGAACTTTCAATTTTTTTTAATTTACTCCAACTCACCACACTTCGCCATTTTCACACTCACTTCACCTTCCCTTCTCACAGAATCTTTCGGGACCTAGAGACTTTGACTAGTAAGTTTATTCCAAAAGTTGATGGTTGACATGAGGACACAATCTCCTCTTCTATAATTGCGACAAAGCCAAAGAGTCTCGGATACACAAGATTAAAACCTTAATATCCATATCAATCTTAGATAGGGTTCTTGAATTGGGCTCCTCCAGCATGATAGGAAAAAACTAGAGTTTGGTAAAGCAGGTCAAAAACTTGTTCGGCTCAAATCCCAACAGAAAGATCACGTTCGGAATAGACACGCCTCAGAAACAACAACTTTAATATACTTATGTGGATAAACCATACAACTCTGACTCAGACTTAGACAATCTAATAACTCCAGTAAAAAGAGGGGTCGAAATTCCGGTATGGTCCACGAACCGCCAATGAACCACATGCAAGAGATCATGGACAATTCTGATAGCAAGGAGGAGAGCGGAACAATTTCAATTTGAAGCCCAAAAATAGAGACCACTGAAAGGTCCTAAACAGTTTTGATTCAATACGAGAAGCTTTCCCGTTCAGCTCTAGCTCTCAACACTCACAGGACTATTACAGTGTTATAAACAACTAGGGGTTTAACAACAAAGACAAATAAAGCTGAGAGGTCAAGAAAAACACTTTGTTTCTTCAAAAACAGAGATTGGATCGTTGGAACTTCTGGGTCGTCATAGTCTTGGACGGAGAAATGATAGAGGGGCTCTGAAAGCTCCAGCGAGAAGAATATGCGGAGTGAGTGGGAAAATGGCGAAGTGTTGTGAGTTGGAGTAAATTAAAAAAAATGGAAAGTGCAGGGGTTAAACTTCAAATCCACAATAGTCCATTGCTAACATGGAGGTAAACAATTTGCTACAAGAGATAAGTTGGACCAAATAAAAAAATGGGTAAAATGCTATAGGACCCCTTGGACTTATCCGTATTTTGGATTTAGCCCTCAATTAGGGTTTTGCCTAGTTTCCAACCTTTATCTTAC
>JAYMTA010005007.1:0-11953 GCA_036897625.1 Pelargonium cotyledonis
TGGGGAGAGGTGTTATGATGGTGAGTGGGAATCGGAGCCGGTGGTTTTAGGGGTTTTGATGATGCGCCGATGGTTGTTCTCGACGAGGTTGTTTTCTCCGGCGAGGGTTCAGAGGGTCAGATGGCTCCGCCGCCGTTGCTCTTCACCAAGCAGCCATGGCTGCAAGTAAGGAGGTGGTGAGGTAGAAGAAAAGGACAGTTTAGTAAATTTGCCTCATTTAATTCAGGGTCGTTAAGTATTTTTGCCTCATTTAATTAAAAGGTAGACCAATGACAACGTGACTTGTATCATTAAAAAATTAAAATTAATTCTAAAATAAATTTAAAATGTTACTTCAACAACACATATAAAAATAATAATAATTAAATATAAAATTAAATGCCACGTGTGCGCCACCTCAGTTATATTAACGGAACTGTTAACTAAAAGTAACAAATGGATTTGCGTGACCAATAAAAATGGAGTCTATGGATTATTAGAGTCAATTAATTTGTCGAGGGACCGCTACGGTGAATATCTCATAGATGGGGAACCTATAGGGTATTTTAACCTCCTTTTTATAGTCCGCATATAGATTATATATTAGCAAATATGGTCCAAATCTTACAAAAGCCTTTCATACAATTTAACTCATGTTCTTTTTTAATCTTTTATAATTACGATGTACAACGAAATAAAAATCTTATTGCATAAGATTCAAGCGATAAGTTTTAAATGAATAAAAAATTGATAATTTCAACAAGTGCTACCGCTGATTAGGCATTGCTTAGTCGGGTAATGTCCGTGTTGCAGCATGTATGTTGGTTGCCGGCGAGAGCTTCACATATGATAGAGGAAACGACCTCGTGCGTCTCGCACTGAGTTGAGTTGACATGTACTGTTTTGACGGATGAAGCGAGAGGCTGGATCTTATCGCCGCACGAGAAGAGGAAGGAGGCAAGTGACAATCCATGGGGCACGTTGGTTGCCGGCGAGAGCTAAACATATGATAGAGGAAACAACTCCGTGCATCTCACACTGAGGTGACATACTATTTTGACTAATGAAGCGAGAGGATGGATCTTATCACCGCACGAGAAGAGGAAGGATTCCAGTGACAATCCATGAGATGCACGTTTGATGTGCGTGTGGAGATAGGTCAAAATGTCGCGCAAACAGTCGTGACTGCTAGAGGGTAAGCACGTGAGCACTCTCACCGCCATAGCAATCACAGGCATCTCAACCAAAGAGGCATGCGATGTCTGCGCTGCAGCAAAGTACACACCGTCTTGTCCCATGCAACATGGCTTTGCACAAGTCTACTGCGGATGGGTCTAGCATGCGAAGGATCTTGTTGTCCGCACTGCTGTGAAGCACGGCGTGCTTTGTACCAGTAGCAGTAAAACAGCGAAATCATAATCATCAAAACAGTTCTATCATCAACAAACCCGAAGCTTCATTTCCCCTCCTTTTAATATAACTAATTTTCTGTAAAGATATTTGATACAAATACTGTACAAAGTTTTGAGACATATTAACAAGCTCACTATTCCTGAGCAAAGAATAATGTACAGATATATACAACACATGACATGACTTTACTTGACATGATTTTTATGTTTCCTTCATCTGCAATGGTCGGTCAGTCAGTCCTGTGATGTAGCGGAGTATTCAAAAAGAAGCCGTTTATACGGGGCAGATTGTAGGAGTACTCGGAGCCTACTGGTAAGCTGGTAGATCAATGTCCATTGCATTGCCATCTCCGAGTCCTTCATCTGCCTAACGATCGAGGCCTATGGAATATAAATGAAAATAGTCAGTCTCTAGTTCTAGTAACATTATTTCCAATCTCAAGGAATCTAGCAACATCTACAGAACATTTAATAAACAAAACTTTCAGCAGAGCAAATCTACCAATTTATGACATAAATTTTCTTCATCAAGTGCAAATAACAATCAAATTTTCTTCTTTTGGATTTAATTAGGACCATTCTTTCATTGTTTATCGAAAAGAAATGTTACATCCACAATAAATGGATTAAGAATGTATTAAGACTAACCTGAAGGCGTTTCCCAAGCTGTACTTCAACTTCTGTACCAAATGAAATATTATTGGCCAGGGATTTGAGAGGATCAACAGATGGATCAACAGAGAGCAAGCTAGGGATCTGCGGTGCATACACTAGCCTCCACCTAGCCTGTCCGAATTCTCCTTTCCCTTCAATTCTTGGCATTAGTGTTTCAAGTGTTGCGGTTGCAAGCTTCTTGAAAGCAAGTTGGCCATCACCTTCCAAAATGGACTCTGCCAACTGACTCTCCACAACTTTAGCAGCCTGCACAAGTGAGAATGTCAAGTTACCTTGGATAAGACTAATGGATGATGAATACTTATTTTTAATATAGTAATACCTAAGTAGACTAGTAACTCTCATCACAAATCTACAATGAAGAAATAAATTAAAGGAAAAACATTCATTTGGTATGTACAAGACAGGGACGCTAATAAAAGATAGCACACATAGGTTCCTAATTGCATAGCTGTAAGAAAAACTTTCCACAATAAAAAATACATTTGACACATCCTTAATCTTCACATAGTTAGGAAGGAAGACACTCATTTTGGGACGAAGAGTATTTATTAGTCCCCAGAAAACGGAATGGGGAAGTGACCGCTAAAACAGCCTATATTTTGGGTGTGTGCTTCCTAGGTTGGTGCTACAAAGATCACCAGGTTAAATAGATTGCTCTATCAGTCACGTCATATTTAGTTTCCCCCAGTTTGGATATAAAAAAACTTGCTTGAACCTACCGCTCATATTACCATCAGAGACAATCTGAAATAACACTATACAACGTACATAACACCGAGTAAATATGAACCATAAGGAGAAGAGCTGCCCATCAATTTACTGGCAAGAAAGAGAAAGTACTGCGGCTTAAGTTCCACATAGGGCTGATTGTTTCGTGCAGAATAGTAGGAAACTGAATAATGACACCCGAAAAACATTTCAGTATTACCTCAGTAGTTGTAAGGACATCCTGTTCCACAGAACGTGTTGAGGTTACCACCAACTTGTCCTGCCACTTGCTGGCTCGACTTTGAATTCTAAATTGCCACTCTGACCCAACCAAAGCTAAGTCTAGCATTGGATCTAGTCCAATATCAGGCTCAAATTTTGCTATATTTAGATGCTCTCGCTTAAGCCTTACCTGAATTTGGAAGATCAATGTAAGCATATTCAATAAAGACACTAAACCAACCCCACGAAAGCAGAGTTACAGGTCAAGTAAGATCGATTTTAACATAAGAAAAAACCCTCACCTGAGTTGCCACAAGATTAACATCACCATTTTCAAAAGTCAGAATGCCTTTAGGTTTAATCCATTTGGGATGAGCCAGACCATTTAGTTCAAGCTCTCCACTAACAGCAAAATTAAGAATCAAAGGATAAACTATCCTCAACTCTGGTCCCAGAACAAGCTTCAAATCGTTGAGCCGGATATCTACTTTTGGTTTAGTATTTACATTCTCCATGTCCTTGTCCACCTCAGTTGATTTAACTATAAACAGCAAAATAAACATCATAAAGTAGCTAATTTATGCATAACTATGATATAAAGCAATATACTAGAAACAACATAATATGCTAAGCAATTTAAACTATCTCACCAAAATTCATGTATTTTAAACAACAGATCACATATGTGTGTGTATAACCATATATGTGAGTTGCTAATATGCAAACAATTACAAACTAAAACCATCGTGAGCAAAAAAAAAAAAAAACAAAAAATTGGCGTAGTAGCGCAATAAAAGTCATTTGATATTTATATGTATCGAATATGCTAAATTAATAAAGACATCCAAGTCTAATTGTTCATAACTATCTTACTAAATCATGCACTACTTTGTACCCAAAACAGAATAGTATTTAAAATATGTACCAGGTCGTCTACATGTGTGATTTAGATCTGAACACATCTGAAGATATGATAATGCATGGCTTAACAGAGGAGATAGTATTAGAATATTAGATAGATCTGAAGACATCTGAAGATGTGTATTTATAGCTGAAGAAAGCATCTAAGGTAAACTTTAAAACGCAAGACTAACTTCACAAATTATTATATACATAAAACCAAAATTACAATTATATTTTATTGTATTGGAACAAAAAGAAGAAACATATATTGCACAAAAGACTCATGTTAACATATGTGATCTAACCATGGTAGTATACAGTATACTAACAGCAACAGAGGAGAAAACAATCTCGATCACCTATAAAGTATAAACTCAATTATGTCCATGCATGACAAGATACAATAGTTTCTTGTGTATTGGAAAAGTTGGAGAAAATGTAAGGTGCAAATTCTCAAAAATAAAAACAAAGTTAATTACATATTATGAGCTAAAGTGAGTGATGTATTTTATGCCAAAAAAAAAAAAAAAAAAAAAAAGTGAGTTTAGTATAAATAAATTACCAGAGGGTTGAGGGAATTTGGTCCTTGAAGCATCAGGTTTGGAATTAAAGAACCGTGAAACATATCTTGAAGCTATTGCTTGCTTTACGCCACTGGTTGGAAGGCTAGACTGGTTTGTTGCCAGTCTATTGAAAGGAGTGGCACCACTACCTTTATCATGGGGTAAATATGCTTCTCCATGGCTCAATTTGATGTTCCCGGAAATTGTCGGTTGCAATATTGAACCAGTTATTTGCATCTGAGTGTCAACCTGTCCACTGTAATTGTAGCAAGATGCATTACTTCTCTACAAGTAATATGCGAGAAAAAAAAAAACAAATGCAAATATAGTTGTAGAAAAGTTGAATATGACCTCAAAAAATTTCCTTCGGATAAAACATCCAATTACCTCTAGTACCTTATCAATCATTCTTAACGACCCAACTACAATAATTTTTCATCAATTAGACCTTATCTACCTACGAAGCAGAGGCACTCTATAATGGTAGTATTGTTTTATATTTTGATGTGTCGCCTGCTCAAATCATGCTGAGCTGGCATGTAAATTCTTATGATAAAAGAAACTGGAGAAAAAAAAAGACATGATTAAAATGAAATTGACTAACAAGTAGAAACCGAATTTGTCCTTTTCTACAGAATTCTTTAAATCCAGTGTCTTATTTGTTTGGCATTTTTGTCCTATGAGTGTCCTTTTTTCTGTTTGGGATGTCAGTTATCCATGAATTACCAATGGTATCCCTATAATAAATTAATTAGTATTCCTTGAGTATGTTATACCATATGGCCAAGAAGATACGATAGGAGATATACAGCACTAACTAAGTTCTTAATTTTCCAAATAGAAACCAAGGCACTCATTTTGGGACGGAGGGAGTACTTATTAAAAGTTCGTCCTTTTATATTTATCCCAATACCACCTTAATATACTTCAGAGCTTGCTCAAAGCACTTTCTACTAGTAATCCTCTCAAAATTCAGAATTCCTTTCCTGCACACTTCAAAATAAAGCATGTCCTATTTCACTGTCTTTTTAACAGAAAATAAATGAAAAAAGAACAATGAATCGTTAATTTCAATTAATGTATGATGAGGCATTTCAGTGATGTTTGTGAGAGTATATATGTTGTTGAAGATATAATTCTCATTAGATTAGATATAAAAATGATATCTGCGTATAAACAAACATTTAGATGTTACCTAGTGACCTACTCTTTGTTTGACATGTTTGTGGTTAAATCTAATTTTAATAAAATTAGGAACTTTGGTTTCATATATTTTGCTACATATACAATACATATTTATAAGGAATTGACATATGTCCTGTATTTTCTGAAAAGGTGACTCATTTATGTCCATGTCCATAATATTTCACACCTCCTCCCATATAGCTCCTTCAGGTCTCACAAGCCCTGTAAAAATGCTGGGGGTTTTAAGTCAATGCTGTTGGGATTTTTGTGGCTATGGTTCATCTATGAAGTGTTGAAGTGAAGGCCCAAATAGAAGATGGTTACACCAGGCCATGCGAGAGAAAATTGTGTAAGGTGAATATTATTGTATATTCATAGTAGGTTGGAGAGAAACCAAAGACGAGCATGAGCCTTACAGGAGAGTCCATGTCACTTAAGGGCCACTATGTAAAATTATTCACTGCATAATATTGAAGAATGTGCTACATATGTATTATAACCAAAATAAAATTAGGATAGATCATGCCAACAAGCTAACAGAATACAATCTTCATTCATGGTTAAATGGTTAGAAGTAAAGACACGCACCTTAGAATATTCTTTGCCCGTACTTCAAGAACTTCACATTTAAAATCAATTTTATCACCAAGAGAAGCTTCACTTGTTCTGAGAGGCAGGTTCCCTTTTACAAATAGCTTGCCCCGTCTGCTTACCCTGCTTTCTAACATACTAATGCACAACCTATTTGATTTCACATGAACTGTGCCATTAAAATTTGTGAGAGGTTTTCGGAGTACCGGTGAAGACAAAGATGCCCTGTAGAAAGACGCGGATCCATCAAGCACTGGTTGTTCAACTGTACCTCTGACCTATTTTATGCAGCAAAAGAAAGAATGTGGGATTAAATTAAAATTAAATCACTTCACTTGTTCTTATTAAGAAGAACTATAAGAGCACGTAAGGAATTTGACATTAGGCACCTGAAGCATAATTTCAGCATTTCCATGAAGCCAGTTGGCATAAGGAGACAAAGCTGTTAACAGCATCATTCCACCATCTTTTATATCAGCATCAACTCTAACTTCCCCTGCATCCAAGATGTTCCAATTTAAACCTTTCAGGCTTTCTGCTAACTGAATGTCCCAACCTTCTTCATTTCTCTCTCTAGAAACTTTCTTTTCACTCACTTCATCAGCAGAACCTTTCGCCCTTTCTCTAGGCCAATCAGGAGCCCAAGTTGTTTCGCTTTTTTCAGTTTCTCTATCCTCTGCCTCTAGCATGCTATTTTGGACAAACGTAACAGGTACACTTCCTTGAACGTGCACATGTCCATTTTGAATGATTGGTTCAAACTTCGCACTGAACAAGAAGCGACTGGTTGAGGTCAGTGAAGCGACAACTTCAGCTCGTCCAAGATCAATGCCCCCAATAGCACCATCCAGGAGCCTAACTTGAACATCACATTCTGGTTTTGCAAGACTTCCTCTCAGATCCCCTTCCATGTGCAAGATACCTCTAATTGGAGCAAGTAGTTGCCGTAAAGAATGAACAGCATCAGTAGCTGAAGATTCAATAACTTGAACCAGAGTAGGGACTAAACTAACAGGAAAGTTTAAAACAGCAAAATGAAGATTGGTTTTTGGCCCCAACAAAGTTCCGTCTGCATGAACAGTAGCGTCATCCTTCTGGATAAAAATTCTTTCAAGACGCAAACCATCATCATTGCTGTATGCACCAACTGCCAGAACACGCTGTGTTTTATAGCTTCCCCACTCCCAGTCCTCCCCATGAAAGTCGAATTCTGCCTGTAAAATCGGTGCAATACTTTTCAGAGAACAAAAATACATGGTGAGAAAATTCAAGAAAATAATATTCTAATGAAGACATGGTAATTCAAGTTTTTTTTTTTTTGGATAAAAAATCATTATAATTCCAATATCTTATTTGACCTGATTGCCTTAAGCCTACTGCCTATAGTGCATATAGTTTCGTCCTCGGGGACATAGAAATGAAATGCCAAAAACAAAAATGAAATCCTATCAAATTGAATTCTCTGACAAGCTAGTCTACCGAATAATGACTTGAGATACAATTGTTTCAAGGGAAATTTCTAGGATAGTTATTGTATGTTCATAACAACTAACAAGATGATTTCAAAGCATAAATTAGGCATATTAATCGAACCCAACACTGTAGCAGTTTTTAATTAGAGGCTTTTATTGTTCTCGGGGTTTGAATTTCAGACAGACTTAATGGGAGAGTTAGAATATGATTTTATTATGGTTTCTAAGGGTTCCATTAATATCTATTTAAAGAAGGCTATTAGGCTGTATGGTGTAAATACTTTTGACGATTAAATTCGGAAGACGAAAGACCGTTCTTTTCCTGGGTATTCATTTCATACCAGAAGACCAGCCCTTTGGCTTTGTTGAACTCCCTAAAATCTACAAACACAACTAGAGCGTTTCGCATACTGCTGTACCACCAGACTCAAAATGGTAAGACAATTTAAGCTACTGTAGTTATTATACCAGTTCTCATATGCTATTTTGGAACTAAAATAAACTGATATGTCTACTGTCCAAATTATAGATAAAAGGTTGGGCAGTCTACTATGATCAGCGAACTCCGGAATTCTTTTTTTTCTTTTGCCACCATTCATGCTATCAAAAAGCAAAAACAATTGAAACAATATCAGATACTAGAGAATAAATATAGGATGATGTCAAAGACAAAAACGGCCATTCGGGACAGATTTGATAATCTGCATGAAATTCTACACGACGTATTAGGGTTAAGAATATTATAATTTATGGTTTGGGTTTAGGAAGAAAGGATCTAGGACAGAAAGTTAAACAGAGTTAATGGAAACACTAGAGAGAAACCTTATAATATAATTTTATGGGAGAAAAGGGGTATATATATTTTCCTTTAGTTGAGTGCAGGATATTTCTTTTACTTCTTTCTCAGGCTGCAAATTATTATTGTTAATGTTAAACTTTACTTCAACCAAAAAAATTAAGCGATACAATGGAAGACCCAACTATTATATCAAGCAGTCTATATTTCAATATTCCCCTCATATACAGGACTGCTCTGAAGGTGGACCAAAGTATTACATGGGGAAGCAACACAAACCGGACATAGGCCCAACACCAGACCAGCAAGAATACCATGATAAACTTTACACAGACCTAGGAGAACTGAAGGGCACAACAAGTATATCCAGCGTCTATATACTTCAACAGTTATCAGTACTATATTTGTGAATTTATTTCTTTTGAATGCAAGTTCTGCGGTGATTACCTGTTTGATTTAGCAAACTATTGTCTCTGTCTATTCATTGATGTATTTTCTTATTCATCAAAAGTTTCCTTTGAATGCAAGTTCTGCAGTGATTACCTGTTTGATTTAGCAAACTATTGTCTCTGTCTATTCATTGATCCAATTTCTTATTCATCAAAAGTATTGAGCTACACTACCTACTTAATTTTGAGCACTTCACCACTGCCCTTAGAAAATTTGATATTCAAATGTCCTTAAGTCTAGCAGAATGGTCAGTTGGATACATTACTTGTCAATTCAATTACATATGTCAGTGTTATGTGTTGAAAACATCCAACCATATAAGGCAGGTAACTGGATAGATCATGCACGTTCATGGAGAGATATTATCGAAATAAACTCATTAGCTTGTAAAAAAAAATATATATATATATATAGGTAAGCTATTTCATTTACATAAGATAAACCAATAGTCGCAAGAAACTAATGAATGTTCAAATAAAATGTGCACCAGAACCTCCATCCTGTCAATAGACTCAATACTATTTAAGACTTCACATTTATATTCTGGCATAGGGTTTTCTTACCAATACAAGTGTGATATACAAGCTTTAAAGCATTATACATAAATAGGAAGATGCTTACCATTGTGTCCCCATTGCCTCCTCCACTTGCGTCAAGAGAGCCATGCCAGTGACCTCTAAGCTCAGCTAGACCTGGGAGACTTAACTCGTCCAAAATAACTTCATCTAATGGCATATGATGTCCCCTTATTACCTGAAAGTTTATGAACACAGCGCTGTTAAAAAATATGACATTATTAACATGTGTAGATAGAAAGGTAATATAAGTCAATATTATATGTTAACCTTAAGTAGGTCTTGAAGACTTTCAGTATATATCCCCACTGACTGCAAACTTTGAACGAAAAGATCCTGCAAGTTTCAAGGACAAACATTATCAGAGAACTATAACTAATAAGCAAGTACATTGTGGTCATAACTAAAACTAGTTGTCTTGAGAAGCTTTATTGAAGGACAAAAAATTTAATCATCTTTTATTTTCTCTTATTCCCTTACATGTGGATGTTACCATGAACCCTATAAGAAATTACTAGAAAAAGAAACTAAAACAAAACCATAAATTATCTAACTAGTTAATTCACTTTTTCTCCTTTTCTCACATTTATATGGTCTGGAAAAGAAGAAAAAACAAAAAAAAGGGGGCGGGGGTCTACATAACTCACAAATTTGTTCATAACTCACGGAAACAGTGAACATCAATGTTGGTGAAAGCAGTTCGTTCATAATTGTTGTAGTAAGATATATTATCTTTATGGTACATTATTACTAGTAGGACTACATTTAGGTTTCATCTCTTTACCCCAACGGTGGGAAGGAGAATAAAGGTTCGAATAATTTAATGTACTGCAGTACTATGCAAATAGTTGGCTTATCAAGTCTTGATAGATTTCTGAAAACGACCATATTTTATGATCAGTCTATAATGTTGAATTATTAACTCCAAATCTTGCATACTTGGAATTAAAGCAGCCGAATGTTTTATGTCATATTCGGAATGTTGTTATAATTAATGAAATATCAGATATAAACTATTTTAGAAATGATACAACCTTAGATCTAGAGCGAACCGCAGGATCAGTACTTCGAGAAAGGAGTCTTGCAAGTGGAAGCATTTCAGCAATTTCAGCTCGAGGAACTTCAAGTCTCATTCTCCACCTACCCATAGAAGATATGACACTACTGAGATGGCCAGCCATTGCCCTTTCAAACAAGCCACCCCTTTCTTTGCCAACAGGGTTCCGATGGGTTCCCGGGAACACATATTCACCTTGGAGCTCATAGCGGCTATTGCTTTGTTCCAAAACAGTTTTCTCAACAGTGATCTGAGCAATGCCACATCATACAGTAATAAAATCAGAGATGCTTTCCAAAACTATACATAATGACATTTTATAATTTACAAGTAAAGAGATAAGAAAAAGAGGGTTTACGATTTACAACAACCAAGCCATTTCTCAAACAATGTCGGATTCAGCCAAACAAACCTCTTTTGAGATACAATATCATATAACTACAGAAGTGTCAATCAATATCATTCTCCGTGTCATTGTAGTACAAATATTAATTGTGGGGGTGAAATATCTTTCCCAATGCATGAAGGATATAGAGGGTAGTACGAATAATTAGAAAAATTGTCTTTCCTTTGTTTTTTAGAAGAATCATATGAAAAAATATATTTTTGTTAGCCTATTTTCTTTACTAAGATATGTAATATTGAACAATTGACTCTTTAAATAATAGTAACTGTAATCATAAATATTTGCTATGTCATATTCACACAACACAATGAACAAAAGCTTCATCATCTTTTAGATCTAGGTTATATACTCCTTTACAACTGCAGATGAATGAGAAGAAATTGAAAAAGAAATTAGGAACGAAAAATATAATGATGAGATAAATAATATGATGCTTGATTATGGTGAGGATTATTAGTTTTATTTTTCTGCGTACAATTTTTTTTTTTTTTTTTGAAGGATTCAGCGTACAATTAAGTGTTAAGTTTTGTGTTAACGAAGACTTGAACTACTTCCTTACTATTGAATAATAATATTGTGACTTTATACATACTTATGAGTTTTAAATTTAACATTTAGTAGTAATTATTCATTTATACTCCCTCCGTCCTAAAATGAGTGGCCTACTTTTCTTGAATTTTTGTCCCAAAATGAGTGTTCTCGTTTCTTTTGTAGTATGTTAGTTATGCATGAATTGTCTATAGTATCATTATAACAAGTTAGTTAGTAACCCTTAAGTTTGTTATAATACATTATCTTGAGGGTAAACAAGTAAAAATACCACACTAACAAACTACATAATTTTTCTCAAAATAGGATGACACTCATCTTGGGACGGAGAGAGTAAATATTATTGTGCCTACGCCCCAAGACAGCTTGCACCCTTCACTTTTAATATATGCACAATGGGGGAGGGG
>JAYMTA010005008.1:0-11951 GCA_036897625.1 Pelargonium cotyledonis
CGCCTAGAATTTGAACGTACTAACTTCTCGCGAAGTTTTCAAGCCACCGTAAAAAATTTCCCAAGGGCCCGTTTTACGAAGGGGTACCATCACCGGTTTTCACCGTTAGAGGAATTAAAAAACGGACCTTTGAAGGTAACTTAGGAGGCTCTACACAAGTTGTATGCTAGAAATTTTGTTTTGTTACGTTCTTCTATATCTTAGCTTTCCAAGGGTGGGTCCCGCTAAATTTTCTAGCAAGCATTAAGCCAATGGCATCCGTTTTAGTGAACACTGTTTTTTTGGACCGAACGGCTGTGTTTTGGGCTTTGCGCCAATGGGGACTGGCACCCGGGGCCCCGTTTTTTGAGCTCCCATGCCTAGAATATGAACGTAATAAATTCCCACAAAGTTTTCGGGCCACCATCAAAAATTTCTCAAGAGCCCGTTTTGCAAAGGGGTACCATCACCGGTTTTGACCGTTAGAGGAATGAAAAAGACCGACCTTTGAAGGTAACTTAGGAGGCCCTACGCTAGTCACCGGTTTTTTGAGCTCCCGCGCCTAGAATATTAACGTACTAACTTCCCGAAAAAACATAACTTACCAATGTTGGGTGATGTACTCGGCCCATTCAAAAAGAGTTCCACTGGGACCTTTTTGCAAAGGTGTATCATCACAGATAGATGACCAAAAACACAACTTTGAAGAGTTCGTAAGTGGCCCTACACTACTCATATGATGGAAATATTTGTTCCGCCGCGCTCCTCTATATCTTATCTCTTCAACAGTAGGTTTTGCTTAAAAGTGTCGAGTGTTTAGAACTCGTGGCTGCTCTTTCTGTAAAACTCCTTGTTCTACGATCGAACAATTTTTTATTGGGTTATATGTTCAGGAGGACACGCAATTGAGTCCCATTTTTGAGCTCTCAAGCCTCTTGTATGAACTTACTAACATTAGGTGATATTCTTGGCCCATTCTGAACAATTTTGTTGGTGGCTGTTTTGCAAAGGGGTACCATCAAAGACAAGTGGCCAAAAACATAGCATCTTTGAAGAACTCGTAGGTGGAACTACGTTACTGTTATTATGGAAATGTTTGTTCCGCTGCGTTTGTCTATGTCTTATCTTTTCAACGGTGAGTCGTGCATAGTTTTGTGGTGTGTGTGGAGCCTGTGGCGACAATTTTAGTAAAACTGAGTGTGCGATGTGAGCACACAATTGTAAAAAGAATAATCCAATTATATATAAAAATAAAATATATGAGTATGTCTACTAGGGGTTGTTGTCTAAAGCACCATATGATATGAGCAAAGAATTGAACTATGAATTAATGTTTTGGGGTATTCAAATGAATGGGAATTGTAGCTACCCCTTCCTATCACCACTTAATCTTTTACTATATATTATATATATTATATGATGAACCAACCAACCAACCGCCTATGGAAACAAAACAAAACAAAACTTTACATGTTATGTTACATTACAATGAAGAAAAACAAAACATATATCTATATACATACAGTGCAGTGCGTGTGGGGTTGCTTGGGTTATTCCAGTAAAAATTGGAAGCCTGGGCTTTCAGCAAGATCTGCGGCAGCTTTTACACCAGTAAAATCCTTCCTCTGGAGGGCCTTGGTTACAATCTCTTCTACTTGGAAAGGAAGGCTGCGCATGCATTTACAAAAACAAAAGCACCAATGAATGATTTTATTGATTAGATCACACATTTATTCCAATATTCAACACCCAACGCTGCTTCTATACCTGGAATTATCATCCAACAAGTGACTATCATCTCCGGCATCAGATTCGTCTGTCATTAGGAGCTTCATGTTGGAAACCACCTGTACCACCCGCCCTAGCTCATTAATAAAACTAACCAGCAAAACAAAATCTTTTATTACGGCTGATTCTGACTTTTGTTGACTTACATTGAGGGACACAGTTTCACTGTTCTTGTCGTCCCACTGTGAACAGATTCTATACAGTTGATGCACACTCAGGATCTGGAGGTGGTGACACCAAGCAACCAAGCAACATTAAGTGAATGAGTGAGTAAGTGATATGTCTACTATACTCTTTTATGTTGTTTGGGAACCAGCATTTCATTTGAGCCAAATCAAGTGTTCCGATAAACTTCTTAGAATTTAGATTTGGATTTGGCTTAAATCCAATAGTATTCAAAGCATGTACTTCAAATGACAGGTTAAGAGTCGTCATTTGAAATCTCTTTGTTGGAAGGATATTTTAAATGCCATTGGATTTTAGGCAAATCAGAATTTTAAAATTTTTCAAACACTTGATTTGACTCAAATCCAAATGAAATCCTGCTTCTCAAATGCCAAATTTATCTCTAATAACAGTGATGCTGCACACACTTACAGGACAGATCTCATTTGTAATATCATCATAAGTTATATTGGACTTCTCGCCTGTAACCTGCAGAAAAAACAAAAGTATTTTCCCAAAATAAGCCAATGAAATTATCCATGGAACGAAGATATTGGTTACATTCATGACTTCACAAACTCTTGGGAAAAACAAAAAACTTAAGCCAGGTCCATTAAACAGTTGAAAGTTGGGACACTTTTACAGAAAGCTGATGAAAACGTAACATCCGAGGCTCAAACCTGAGACCTTAAGAGAATCAAGCATCTTAAGCCACTTGCGCACTGATGAAAACATATTGCGACTGTTTTTTATATAAATGAAAAGTCTGCTACTTGGAGTCTACGTTAAATTCAAATGTCAATCTGTGTCTCTTCCTTGTATTCCGCACTTTCTTTTTGCAATAAATATGGTTGGATCTCTACCAAACCCCCCACCTCTTTGGTGGTCTTAAGAAAAACAATAGACAAACTTTATAAAAGTGGTAGATATGCATGTATCAACTTTATGGAAAAATCTAGGTATCATATGCAGAAAAATATATATATCATATCTGCTGAAGCAAAGATAATTTAATCTAACAAGTACTCAGAAAACTAGCAAAGATAACATCCTGCAACAAAAAACAATACATCCAAAGAAACCAAATTAACTTTGTCCTTTAAGATAAAAAACAAAAGAGCATACCAAGAATCCAACTGCTTGCCTTATGTGCTTTAGCTCATCCCAGGATCCGCTTGAATACTGCAATTTAAGGAACAATCAGGACACAGAAACTGGATAGAAATTAATTATAACAATCAAAAATTTCATACTTTGTTGAATTAAGAATATATATATCAAGAAAATCAGCGAGTAAGGCAAACGAGAAAGGGGAGAGGTGAAGTGTGGAAATGTAGCCCTCCCATGGTCACAGTATGCAAAGAGTACCTCTTCAGTTACTTGGCCGCACCATTTTTCTAATTCAGCTAAGCCAGCATTCACGCGTTCTCCAGAGCTTAACGTGCAGCACTCTGGATGAAGGAGAAGACTGCAGCACCATAACAATAATGTTCACAGTTAATCTAGTGTGCACATAACTCTACCATACACTCGTACCATTTGATGTAATTAGAACAGCAATTTACCTATTAAAGAGCTGTGCATTGATATACATGAAAACCTGAGTAAAGATCTTCTGTGCAAGGACTGAAGGCACCTGAAACAATGCTAGCCATTAGATCATTTGGATAAATAACAAATAACTGCATACAAAAGTTAGAAGTCTGAAACCCATACATTGTTTTCTTTCAATACACCGAGATGCCTATTAAGGCAATCAACCATTTTCTGCCAGTTATCGTTTGACCCTTCAGATGCCTGGATCATCATGATAAAAATAAAATTTGAGTTAGATCCACCTCTGAAGAGAAACCGAAAAAATGTTTGGTGAAACCGAAAAATAGTTTGGGGTTGATTTATCATTTATGTGTTTGTGATCGATATATACTAACTTTGAAAATACTTTTTGAGAGATATGGGATCGGTTCAGTATTAAGTTTTAAAATCTAGTGAGAAAAAAGGTAGCCTAGTGCATGTGGTTCCCACCATTAAGTTATTAGGTGGAGGGTTTAACTAGTATATCAAGTGGTTTCAAACTTTACATTCTTTCAATACGGGATATTTTACCATGCCCTCCTCAAATGCAGGCCGAACAATGCAGTGGTCCCATCATGTGGATCAACAATTACTATGAGGCAACACAAATGAGTCCCTAGATTCAGACCAAACCAGCTCATATCATGTTAAACTTTCATCCAACCCAAAGGTTTATACTAATAGGTGAAGAGTTCAATTACTGTATCAAATAGTCCCGAAATACACATTCTTTCAATGTGAGATACTTTAAAATCTGTAGGTTGTAGCCTTAATTCTGCTCTCGCAAAGAAACAGCATCCTAATAGTTACGCCAAGGCTCACAGTCTCAAATATGATCTATACTAGTAAAACCAATTTCAAGATATAGAAGTATACGTACACCCTCATATTTAATTATTTCTAAACTAAACATCATTAGCTCAACTAAGCAATTAGTCATTCAATCATGTTTACAACTAAACACATGTTATATTTTATCATTTCTTATATGTATTTGATTATTTCTTTGAAAATCTAATATAACTTTTTATAATTTATAATCTCTATTTTTTTGAATTAATTGCATATTTTAGGTTTGCAATATATTATCCACTGAAAATGTCATATAACATGTGACTTAGGGTGATCAAGCTTTGATGTAGAGGACCAGCTCAACTAAAACTTAACGCGATAGTTGAAAACTCAATATTTACTATACACTTTAACAAAGATGATGGAGCGATGTGGGCGACAAGTACATTCCATGCTACATCTGCACTGAACAAGAGTGAGCTGACAAAAAAAATCTGAGGGATTCAAATGCGACCTAAAAGTGAAGAGCGAGGAAATTCCAGAAAAATAAAGTATTAAGTGGTTGGAACCATCAAATGATGCTCAACAGGGTGATACCTGGATACAAGAAGAAAGCAATGGTGTCAAATCTTTCTTCACATTGTCTCTGATGATCCCAAATATTTTTTCCACATATGCTGTAAGCTGCTGCTTGAAAAGCAAAGCTGGATACTTGGCCTCAACATGACGCACAAAATCAGCTGCGCCAACTTGAAGACTGGCAGAAGAGGAACGAAAACTCTGAGAAATATCAACATGAAAAGAGATTAATTAACTTCTTTTAGAAAACATAAAAAAACATTTAAGATAATTGGCTAAAGTTACAGAATAATTACGAGTGTCCCACAAATAGTTGCATTAATAAGAATTTCCATGCAATATACAGCAACCAATTCATTCTCCAAATAATCTTGGGGTCGGCTACATGAATCCTTAAGCAAAACTCCTTACGATCTTTCTCTTGCATTTGCCATGTTCACTTAGCTCTACCTCGACCTCTTTTACCTTCTCCTAACTAAGATCTCTCACCTTTCTTTATGGAGTGACTAGCCTTTGTATGTTGTGCATGTACAAACCACCTTAGGCAGTTTTCCTTCATCTTATCTTCATCTTATACGGATAGTCTCAATAATTATTGTATCCTAACCACAAATCACCTAAGCATTCTCAGCTCTACCAACCCATCTTATAGCTTTGCAACATCATAGGAGAACATGCAGTCACAAACAGCATAATTAATCATATAGCTAAAGAATAAAACTTTTTTTCCAGACTTTAAAGGGGTCCTCTAATAGCTCTAATTCCCTCATCCACTTCAACCAACCTGCATAATCGTATTTCTAACATCCTTTTCAATTCTTTATTTTCTAGGATAGCTGAACCACTACTCACTAGCTTACTCTTTCCAAAACTAACCTTCATGTATTCAATCTTATTCCTACTTATTCTAAACCCCTTGTTAAATTATAATATTTCTCTCCATCGATCTAATATTGCAATTATCAACAAAAACAATATATTTTGTAACAAAAATTAACAAGGGACCTTATCTTGGAAATTTCTTGTGAGTTCATCTATAACCAATGCAAAAAGGAAAGGGCTAAGAGCCAATTCCTGATGCAATCTGATGTGATGGGAAAATATTTTGAGACTCCCTGATAATTATCACTGTTGAACTAATATATTTATATCATTGAATGCTTTGAACCTAGGATTCCCAACCACTTTCTTAGTTTGTTACGTAGCCATTTTATATTCTTCATTGGCGTATTCAGTTCTACCAAAATATAATGATCCATAGCATTTCTTTCTTCTTCCTAATGGCATTTTACACTTCCTCATTCCACCACAAAGTTTCTTTACCTGGAGGATCACACCCTCGCTCTAGTTTCTCCAAGAATCCGTTTATATATCTTCCTAATGCAAGTTGTCATTTGTTCCCACATCGTCATCCCATTGTCTATTTACATGCAAATCCATGAATTAAGAATAACAATGTTACCTGTGTCATCCTCCCAAAAAATGATGTAGGAGTAGGAGGCTTCCGTGGTGGAGTTAGACTCCGTTGAAGTAAGAACAACAATGTTGCTGTAGTGGATAGCCAGTAAGACATGTGATCATTGTCATCTTGATTCTGCAAAACATTGGATGGAAGAGATTTACGGGAATAATTATTCTGAAGTTTAACGTTAAGAGCGGTGAGCACAACAGAAAACGGTCAAAATGGATGAAGCAACTTTCTCCAAAATGGAATAATATGCAAATATGTAAGGCACAACTCAGAGGGGGGAAATGAAGAATAATCAAAATCGAGTTTCTATTGGGGGACCCTGCCTCTGTTGCAAACTCTCTCTCTTACTGATTTCCTTAATTAACAAGGAAGAGACCAAATAGACTTTCTGGTTTACAAAGTTATATATGATGAAATGGAATTTTCACATCCAAACTGCATGGCCCTACAAAAGAATATCCTAAAATAGCTTTTTTGGTAAACCACAAAACACGTGTACTCCACCAGTTAGCTTTTTTATTTTTGTACTGGAATGGATGGGAAGTGTAGAACCATCAGAATGCCAAAGGAGCAAAAAGTTTGAGCAATATACATCAAGTTACCTCTATTGCAGAACCAATCATCTGAATAAGGCAATCAAACACACTAGTCCTGTCCAGTTCAAATGCTCTCCAGTGGATAAGGCATTTGTATATGGTAATTGTTGCAACAGGTTTTTCTTCAGTGAAACCAATTTTTTTTGACACGCAATTGATCAGAGTATCTACATCCTCCTGCAGCACAGATGAGGAACAATATCAAAAGCAATCCATTGCCAGTTTATAAATTATTAAAAGAATAGTTGTTTAAGACGTACAGGAGTAAAATTCTTCTTCTCCGAGCCAAACATTTTCGATCCCATACCAAACTTGTTCGATTGTGAACCCCACTTTTTTGATTCATCAGCAAACTTTATTGAGTTTGAAGCAAAATTTTTGGCTGGTGCACCTGATTCCTGTAAAATAGACTTTATATGGTCAATACAAATAACAAGGAACTACAGAATTAAATGGAAACAAACAGTATTTCAAGAATATAAAAATTCGCTTACGTGATGACCGTTTTCCACAGGCTGCAATAGTAATAAGGAGAAAACATACAAATGAGTAAAATTCCTAAAGAGCTTCAATCGCAAAGAACAAAAATTGTGGCATATTTACCCCAAAGTCTGACCCCTTTGTAGATGGTGAATACAACAATGATTGCTGACGCAGAATTTGGTCCTCGGTTTCCATGTCAGAAATCTTTTCTTCAAGCCTAAAAAAGATATGAGCAATGCTTCAAGCTAAATTAATGGAAAAATTATCTTAAAAAGGGTCAAAGATGCATCTAATCGCTTGATAGATTTTAATAGTAGAAAAGTCGATGTAAGAACCTCTGCATGGAAGTTTTCAGTTCAATTATCTTCGATTCTGCCTCAAAGGCCTGCTTCATTCTTTCTTCACTTAGCTTGTTGGTTTCTTCAAATTTTTTCTCTGTTTCATCAATTTTCTTTTCCAATGAACTTACAAGAGCCTGAGAGGTGCCATGACAGAAAGAATTAAATACAAATGAAAATAACAGAAGTGTCAAGTGGAGAAAGGTGAGTATACACGCACAATGTACTAAATTAAAGCAGTCTAACCTTGAGCTCTTCATTTTCAGTAGCAAGCTTACTAATTGCTTCATTATCATTGAGTGGAACATCCTTTACCGTTGGGGCTTGTTCTGCTTTTTGTAGCTTTATCTTGAGCTCTTCATTTTCAGCAGCAAGCTTATCCATCGCTTCACTATCAATAACTGGAACATTTGGGGATTGTTCTGCTTTAAGTAGCCTTGTCTTGAGCTCTTCATTTTCAGCAGTAAGCTTATTCACTATTTCACTATTAACGACCGGAACCTCCTGCACTGTAGGAGGTTGTTCTTTTTCTTTCTTCAAAGCCTCCTGTTCCTTGATAAGCAGGTCTTTCGTTTCTTGCAACTGAAGTCGCATCTCCTCAAGAGCAGACTGCAATTCTGCATTTTCACGAGTTTTGGCTTCTTCTATGTCAGCCTACATTGATAGATAAATCAATCAGAAACAACTAATAATTGATAGATATGTAGGTCATTAGACTTAACATTAAGAAATGGTAGTCAGATAAAAAGGAACCAAATCATTCACCAGGAGAGAAGAAGAAATGTGGCAATTTATGAGATAAATGATACGGGGGAGAGAGGTAAATGGAGTAAAGATATACATGGTTCAGCCATAAGGCCTACATCCATACCCATATGCCCAAAGGGCTAAATATGTTCTCATTAACTTGATGTGTTAGGTACAAAGGACTCGTATTTATACTGGGGTAGGAGAAATATATAATTGAAAAAAAAAATTACAAGAATCAATTTAAATCTCATAATTTGTTGTATCAAATTCCACTATTTACTACACAATCAAATCTTGTGATTTGCAACCTAATTAAATCATATGAAACATGGGAAATCAGTATATTCCAACAAGAAGAAAAAAAATACTCAAATAAGAGTTAAGTTATAATAGTTAAGTATTGTGCAGATATTGGAACTAACAGCAATATCACTAGATCAGATGTGCATTTGAAAATATTACTTATGAAAAGAAACTTGTTTACCCTTAACCGCCTTTCCTGCTCTAGAAGGCTGGTCAACTCTTGGTTTTCACGAGTTTTGGCTTCTTCTGTGTCAGCCTACATTGATAGATAAATCAATCAGAAACAACAAATAATAGATAGATATTTAGGTCATAGAATTGTTATTTGAAAGCATGCCTGTGGGAAAATATGATTTGTAGCTGAATATTGTACTATATTTTAGGAAATGAGTCTATCCCTAGAATTAGGCTAATTAAGTTCCTATTCAGCTAGCATGTCTTTATAATCATAAGATCTGTGAAAATGTTTTCAAATGCATGAATCTAATCTATTTATAATAGGATATAAATGTGTATGTTGGGTAAGGGGATATATTATACTCCCTCCATCCCAAAATGAGTGTCTTGTTTCCATTTTTTGCAAAAATTAAGAATTACAAAATAATTTAGTGTGTTTCCGATATAACCATCACTTTCCCACCTACACCCTATGTGCAGATCTGCCCATGTGCAGTGATAAGGGTACTATAGGAAAAACAATAATATACTAACATAAAAATAGAAACATGACACTCATTTTGGGACAAAAAATTTAGACAAACAGGATACTCATTTTGGGACGGAGGGAGTAGCAGTTTAGACTTCAACATTAAGCTATAAATGGTAGTCAGCCAAAAAGGACACCAAAGCTTTCACCAGGGGAGAAGAAGAAATGTGGCAATTTATGAGATAAATGATACGGGGGAGAGAGGTAAATGGAGTAAAGAAATATGTGGTTCAGCAATAAGGCCTACATCCACACCCATATGCCCAAAGGGCTAAGTATGTTCTCTCTAATAACATGATGTGTTATGTACAAAGGACGCATATTTATAACGTAGGAAAAATATAAAATAGGAAACAAATTACAAGAATTAATCTAATCTCATAATTTGTTGTATCAAATCTCACTATTTACTACACAATCAAATCTTGTGATTTGCAACCTAATTAAATAACATGAAACATGGGAAATCAGTTTATTCCAACAAGGAAAAAAAAAAACTCAAATAGGAGTTAAGTTATAATAGGTAGCTGTTATTGGAACTAATAACAATATAACTAGATGTGCATTTGAAAATATTACTCATAAAAAGAAACTTTTAAATAATAAAAAATAAATAAAGAAGAAGAAGGAAACTTTTTTTACCCTTAACAGCTTTTCCTGCTCTAGAAGGTTGGTCAAATCTTGGTTTTCACGAGTTTTGGCTTCTTCTGTGTCAGCCTACATTGATAGATAAATCAATTAGAAACAAAAACTAATAGATAGATATTTAGGTCATAGAATTATCATTTGAAAGCATGCCTGTGGGAAAATGTGATTTGTAGCTGAATAAATAGTGTGCTATATTTTAGGAAATGAGTCTATCCCTAGAATTAGGCTAATTAAGTTCCTATTTAGCTAGCATGTGTCTTTATAATCATAAGATCTGTGAAATTGTTTTCAAATGCATGAATCTAATCTATTTATAATAGGGTATAAATGTGTTTGGTGGGTAAGGGGATATATTTTAGCAGTCTAGACTTAACATTAAGCTATAAATACTTTCAAAAAAAAAAAATCATAAAGCTATGGATGGTAGTCAGACAAAAAGGACACCAAAGCTTTCACTAGGAGAGAAGAAGAAATGTGGCAATTTATGAGATAAATGATACGGGGGAGAGAGGTAAATGGAGTAAATAAATACTTGGTTCAGCCATAAGGCCTACATCCGCACTCATATATTCCCAAAGGGCTAAATATGTTCTCACTAACTTAATGTGTTAGGTACAAATGACTCATATTTATAACGGGATAGGAGAAATATATAATAGGAAACATACAAGAATCAATCTAAATCTCATAATTTGTTGTATCAAATTTCACTATTTACTACACAATCAAATCTTGTGATTTCCAGCCTAATTAAATCACATGAAACATGGGAAATCAGTATATTACAACAAGGAAAAAAAACTCAAATAAGAGTTAAGTTATAATAGGTAAGTGTTGTACATATATTGGAACTAATAACAATATCACTATATGTATATTTGAATATATTACTTATGAAAAGAAACTTTTTTACCCTTAACCGCTTTTCCTGCTCTAGAAGGCTGGTCAACTCTTTGTTTTCATGAGTTTTGGCTTCTTCTGTGTCAGCCTACATTGACAGATAAATCAATCAGAAACAACAAATAATAGATAGATAGATAGATATTTAGGTCATAGGATTATTATTTGATAGCATACATGTGGGAAAATGTGATTTGTATCTGAATAATAAATAGTATGCGATATTTACCAAGGCATGTTGGGTCAAGAGTGTTAGAATATAAAAGTAATTAGTATGTAATGTAGGGGTATTTATGTCTTTTAGCTTTATTTCTAGCTCTATTTAAGGAGCTCTTATCCTTTGTAATCAAGGCAATCTTATCATAATCTAATACAATCTTTATCTCTTATCCTCTCTAATCCATATTTTCTCCCATCCTAAATATTAACAGATGCATAACCTAAGGCAGCAGGATGAAAAGGAAACCAACTGTTGGTGTTTTATAACTTAAAAAAATAAATGAGGAAGATAAGTTACACTGTTGTTGCTGTTCTTGATCGGTCTACACCAGTTCCTTTCCCGCAACCAGGCTTCTGCCTACTTTCTAAATTCTAAGCCATAAAAAGAATTAAGTAAATAACCAATCCACGAACTTCATGTTCTAGACACAGAAGTAGCAGACATCTTACTTCTTTGTCCAGTTCTTCAATTTTTGACTTTATGAAACGAGCAATTTTTCCAACTTCATCTACATCTTTCTCCATTCGCTTCTTAATTTCTGCATATGACACGAATGACTAATGACTATTGAGTTAATAAAGTGGAGAGAAGCAGGAAAATAAAAAATAAAAGAGAAGGGGGGGGGGGGGGGGGGGGGGAAGAGTAACAAAAAATTTTC